>JAHWFO010057283.1:3354045-3369612 GCA_023313115.1 Rhysida immarginata | reverse complement strand
TCTCTCTCTCTCTCTCTCTCTCTCTCTCTCTCTCTCTCTCTCTCTCTCTCTTTCCATGCAAGAATATATTTTGGCATATATTCATTGTTTAGAACAAAACATTAATATTCAAAGGGTTTAAATAATAAATATTAATTTTAAAATAAGCTTGTAAAAAAGTCTCCCCTCGTAAAATTTCAATTTTACACTTTTTTCTTTTTTTATACAAGTTTCGTGTTCCTGAAAAGTACGATTAAAAACTGAATCTTTCATTCCAGTTATCTTATCAGTATCCCATTTTCCTTATATTTTTTCAACTTTTTCTCAAAGTTTAATTTATTATAAGGTCGGTTGTTCCCAAAGCAAAGATCTGATTAGTTGGGAGCAACTTGACCATCCGCCTTATAGTCCGGACCTCGCGTTCAGTGGCTACCACCTGTTCCGGGATATAAAGGAGTTCATCGGCAGCCTGCATTTCAGCGACGATGAACAAGTGAAAACTCCATGACTTTCTTCACCGGTGGCAGCTGCTATGAACTGATCATGCGGAAGTACATTGAGCGCTATGACAAGTGCTTAAATAAACTTTGAAACGATCTCGAAAAATGGTTAAAGGTACAGTCGTGTGCAAAAAGGTTTTTTCCTAGATCAAAATTGCTCGGCTTCCTTACAATTCTTCAATCCAATGAGATTGCTTTTTCCAGGTGTCAGTCGAATACGCTTACTATGGAACGATTCCATTAAGTTTTTACTTAGCATAGGGGGTAGGCAAGTTTTACGTCACGTGCTCAACTATGTTGACAAAAAGATTATTTTGGCTGTTCTGTTGAGAACTTTTGTTTTATTAACAATAATCTAATCTATTTGGTTAGTAATGTAACATAAATGGTGCACAGTATCGATATAATTATATGCGTAATCAAGAGATAAGCTGATGCAGCGCTCGTTGTGGTGTGATGCGGAAGGGATTTACAGGTGTGAGTGGAAGCCATTTTCTTTTGACTGCTGGAAAGTTACAAGTTCATTTTTTGTGTATATGTAAAGTAATCAACGACAGTTATGCCTAAACCAACCGAATTTTTTTTTTAATTTATTATATGTTTTATAGTAGAGGATATTAAATGATTTGAACAAAAGAGGATTTTTGTAAAAGTAACGGTGATATGAATTAGTGTATATTTTATTAATAACTAAAATATAGTATGACAATTAACATGAAAAGATTTTTTAACCCTCAAATAAACAAATCAAATTGCACATTGGATGAAAAAATTTTAATCTGTTTATTACAAACACTGTTTAAAACTTAAACGAAATCAAAAACGCGATAATGAACAAAAAAAAAATCTATCCATATCGGATTCGAACTCTGCCATTCGAGGCAGTAGGCAGAAACTTTAACGATACTGCTGTCAGCCGCTATCGCTTATTATTGTCAAGAGGGAGCACGCGACGAGCACATCCCAAACGTATACCTGCTACCCTATTTTCATTCAGAAGTGACAGGTTCATTCTAATCTTGCTTGACTCTCAGTACAAGTACCTGATTTTGCAACCGATCAACATCTAGTAAGCTCAGCCCCTACGGAGCAGGTAAAAACCTTTTTGCACCCGACTTAGAATCTGGTAAAGAAAAAAATTTTGAAAATATATATAGTAGTTTTATTTTTATTAAAAAACGGACCTTCCTTTCCGAATAACCCTCATTTAGACATTGAAATTATAGACATTGTCTCTACTTTAGATTAGAATACTTCGACCACCATATATAATTGCAGCAGACTCCGCATTTCCACATCGTTATAGAAAGAATAATTGTTAATCAGTCCGCAAACTTTTTTCCTGGTGGAAGCTAGAACTGTCAGCTGTCAAAAACGGAGCTGAACATTTGTGGGTTCAATACTTTAAATTTACAATTACAGTTATCTATGAACACAATGTAGCAAATATTTATTATTTTGTTCTAGGTAATAGTACGTCCTAATTATTAATGCCTAAAAAATAGAAAATTCCAAATATTCCTAACAAACTTTGCTTCTGTGATCAGGAAAGTGATATATTTTGGGGAGTGATTCCTGATAGTGACTGATAGTATAATTTTATAGCTCAAATTCTTATTTCTAATCCTTTTGTGGTTGTTTTTGTTTAGCAGATTGATTTTGAACCATAAGTTGTTTTCTAATGATTTTATGAATGAAAAAAATACAAATTCGTACGATTTCTCTTTGGAAATAGGATAAATTTCAAATAGTTCTGTCCTGGTTACAAAATGAAAATTGGAGAGGAATAACAGCAATTTCGTATAATTTTTTAGGTAGAAACAACTAAAAAGTAACACTATCCAGGAAACAAAATTGTCACCCAATGTAATCACGTTTCATTTTTACGTACGTGAACGGAGATACAATTTCAATTCTTGTAATGAAATTTTGATGTTGTTCCGTTGTTTGCAAAAATACGTGATTTTGGCTTATTTTTCGTTATCTGGAAAGTTCAGAGAAAAATGCACTTGTGGCATCTAATTTAGAAGTAAAAAGGATTTAACCTTGGAGTTCTTAAAGGAAATTAAGCTTCTAGCTGGCGAGCGCACCGCAAGAAATAGAGAGAAAGAAATCGGTAAAACTGGCAGAAGGTAAAACTGGAAGATGGTGTAGAGTGGGGGAGCGAGGCTCTCGAGACGGATATCCTAAGTGCACGTACGTCGACAATTGAATCACAACAGCAGTAGACGCCGACCAAAATCAAATTTTTCCAGCCTCTTCACCATCAGCCGTCTCACCTGAAGGTCATTACGTTCCTCCCCGGAGAAGCTTTGCCAGAATTTCTCCGGTTTTAAAGCATTTAAGATGAAGACGAGCGAATGAAAGAAAGAAAACGAACTCCCTTGGAATGGGCTCTCTTCCCATAAAACAAGAAAAACGCCCAAGAAAACATTCACCTGCCAAAGTACTTATAGTAGAAAAAGAAGAGGACGTGGGGGGTGGTAAGGAGAAAACCTTTTCGTAGATATACGATTAATTTGCAAGCGTGTTGCAAGCTTACCTCCCAGTGCGAAACCTGTTGGATTAAATAATGTTACACCTTTATTAATTACACGAAAGCTTAAAAGTTTTCAAAATAAACTCGTTCTTACAAACTATAAAATAAATTGGGGCAAATTCAAAAGAAGATTAGAAACAATTATTTAACAGGCTATTCGGTAATGTATTATGACGTCTTTTTTTATTTATTCTCTATGGGCTAGACCCTAGAGAAATCACTATTAAATTACAAGGGACAGAATAATAATACGTTTTAATTACGTAATATTTTACAACTATCATATGGCATCGTTGAGTTCGTTTAATGATATTTATTTATGATGAGGTTATTTTATTGTTTCAGATTTATTAAGTTCCACATTACACGGTTGAAATTTATTGTTAGGGCCCGTTCAAAAGATTTAATATGCGTTCAGTTATTAGATTAATGTGTTGAGTAGATAACCAATATAAGAAACAGAATCTTTAAAATAATTTATCAAAATATGATTGATTGAAATCACTGAGACTCTTTTTTTTTTTTTTCTTATTTGTAATTACTTAGTTACCTGTTTTTCTATCAGTTTGCTTGTATTTTCTTATCTACTATTTTAAGTAATTATATACAAAGGGATTAAAGCACATTTCCTGTAATTAATAACTCAATATATAGTTTCAATATAATTATCTCTCATTATTTGGCACAGAGTAACCATAAATTATTGAGCATGAGAAGATTTTTTAATGTGTCTCGATAAATGAGCCTAAATAACCTTCTTGGGATTTTAGCGATTCATAAAATTTTTATCTGCAATGACAAGAGAACATACAGTTTATTTAAACCATTAGACGTTAATAAATAATTGATTTGCCCGGCGTGGCAAGAGACTTATTTTAAATTTCCAGAACTTCAGCAAAATTTCAATATCATTATTATTGTTATTATTATTATTTAATAATCAGTTATAGATATAGGATTAGACCAAATTTATCCCCATAATTTCCAATTATGGAAGTATGGGAATAAATTTTGTTTACCATAAACTCTTAATGCAAGATATGACTGCATTGTATAAAATATATAATAATTGTTTTAACTGTCCTAATTTTGTATCACATCTTAATTGCTTTGTTCCACCTCGACCTATAAGAATAAAAAAACATTTTTAATACATCGACTTACCACTGATTTTCTCAGAGGCGCATTTTTTAACAGAGACCAATCATTTTTTAATAATTATTTTAATGATATCGACTTCGGCGATTGTAATTTTTAAATACAGGGTGATTATAAAGTCACTATACATTTTGGTGAAATCTTTAACGAATGTGTGGATGGGAGTTACACAGTCAAAGGTCTATGGGCCCTTCATGTTTGCTCAGGGCACTATTAATGTTACCGTGTATCTCGACATGTTGGAGCAATTTCTGGAGCCACAGTTGCGAGATGAAGGATTTAGGATACCGTTGTGTTCCAACAGGATGGGGTACTATCCCATTTGGCCAACATCGTTGGGACTACCTGAATCGCGCATTCCCAGGCAGATGGATTGGTCAGGGCTTCCCAAGACTGTGGGCTCCACAGTCCCCAGATTTGACCCCCATGGATTTCTTTGCGTAGGGTTTTATCAAGTCCAAGGTGTACCAGGTCATGATTACGCACCATTGCACAGCTGAAACAACGGATTACTGCCGCGGTGGAGGATATTACACCGCAATGTTTGCGCAATGTTTTCCGGGCCACGGTGGAACGCTGGGAGCTGTGCCGGGATGTGCAAGGGGGACACATTGAAATTTACTAAGAATGTATCCTGGTTTGATATCTGGTTGATGCATACTGCAATTGCTGCAATAAAACGGAGTTTTCACCAAAATGTATAGTGACTTTATAATTGCCCTGTATTTTAAAAGATTTATTGTCAACTCAATTGTTAATAGGAACTACTTTTTCGACTATATTTTTTTAACCTGTATTTTCGTTTTGGGCTTATGCCTATTGAGCAATGCATCAAGTAGATACTGATTGAAATAAATTGAATGATTGATTGAAATTAAATTAATAAAAAAAATATTATTAGAGGAAAGTGACCAAAAGCGGGGCCCCATTTTGTTTTTGACATGTACAGGCAAAACTACGAAGTAAAACCATTGAAAAAATATGGAAGACATACCGGGTGTCCCAAAAATGAGCGACGATCTGAAAAACCAATTGACGAAAAACGGAAGGCGATAGAAATGTACAGTTTGCTGTAATGTGCTTAGGAAACCAGGGAATTTATTCGCACAAAGTTTCAAAATTAGTTACAAAGTTCTTAAGCATATGGCGCCGCTGCAAATGGTGGTTATTTTGAAAACATTGTTTTATAGTTTTCCGCCGTGAGCAGCACCGTGATGAACTTTGTAATTAATTTTGAAACTTGACGCGAATAAATTCCCTGGTTTCCTAAGCAGAACGTAGAAAACCGTACATTTCTATCGCCTTCCGTTTTTCGTTAATTGATTTTTCAAATCGTCGCTCAATTTTGGGACACCCGGTACCTAGCTAAGTTACTTAGGAAAAAACCACCATAAATCATTTTTTTAAATTTTTTTTCAAAACATTATAGTTTTACCATTTCAAACAAAGTGCTCCAAAACCGGCCCCTTAATTATTTGAAAACCGGGCCCCCTAATTTCATGAAATTCGCTATTAAAAGGAAAATAAATATTTAATAAAAGAGAACCATTTATTTCATATAAAAAATCATATAAGGAATAACAAATTCATATATTTTAATGAAACGTCAGGTGTTCAATTAAAGGCATCTTATATAAGAAGAAAATAATAGTTTATTTTTCCTTAAACCTGGGATCCTACAACAGAATTCCAAGAATAAGTAATCTTAAAAATTGACAATAAAAAATTTAAAATTCGGGCTCACTTTAGGAACAGCGTGGGGGCCCGGGTTAAGACTACCTCATGTAGTTTTTGAATTAATATTTTTCGATAACTATGCATGTTAACGACAAAAAGCTAAAAATAAAAATAAGACATTTCTGAGGAACAAAAAAATGAATAAGATGCCTTAAAAAAAAAAGGCACATAACAAAGGGCAGAAGTCGATGATGTCTAGGAATAAAATGTCATTTCCCCGTTGGGAATTACAACAGCATGCATCGCTTTGACTAAGGTTTGGAGGGTTTAAACTGGAATTTCGTTCCAGGCGATGCATATGAAATCCTGTAAGCTTCTGATGTTGTCATACTGCTTGCCATTGGCATATACAGCCCTAACCAAAATGCCCCATAGGTCTTCTATGGGGTTAAGGTCTTACTACTTCAACCTTTCACTCTAAACTGCAGTATCGTACAGAGCAACGAAGGCGCAAGCGTATTCCACCTTGGTTCTTAGGGAGCGAATATCTCTCGCTACACCTTACCTTCGAACAAGCAAAATATAAAGAATTTTGAAATATTTCTCTCCTAGAGCTGCTATAGAGAGTGGCCTTTCCCTCTGGGGCGAAATTGTCTGAATAGTTTGGCATTTCACTCTGAACCTAGCGACATAGTGTTGAACATGTAAAAATAGAATTCCTATGTTTATAGAAGCTTGAATGTTATGGTGACTCCATTTTTATTAGATATGACTGCCGAATCCATTAAAAAATTGTGACCATTTAATTGAGGAATCTTAATAAAGCTTGATGTAATAATCCTGGTGTAATGCTGAAGTTTGATGTAATCCTAAATCTTTATGTAATAATTCTGATTGACTTCCAGTCCTCCAGACATTTTTAATAGTATGTGTATAGAGAGTAGATCTACACGACCTATTGAAACACCAAAACAGTTAAATTATTGGAAAAAGAACCGTATCTGACAAATGATAGCCTAACTTAAACGAACCTTGAATCAATTTAATACTTTGCTGATTCGAGGTACAGTGCAGGACAAAATTTTGTAGAATCTCTTGCTTTGTCTGTAACAAAATCACTAATTGTTCAATTTTAGCAATTTTTTTATTATTTGCATTATTATGAATAAAATCAAAAACAAACTTGTTGATGTTTTAATATTAATTACTTTTAAAATAAACAAACTCAACATTAACTTAAAAACAGGTGTAGTGATATTAAGTTACCACGGATACTTTAACATTGCAGCCGCTTCTCCTCACACATAATACTTTAACATTGCAGCCTTTATGTGCATAACTTGGAAACGTGACGTCATAGAAAAATCTAAAAGCAGATTCGAATTCTACATACCAATTACTCTTAAAAGTACTGTCTGTGGTTTTAGAAACAAAAATTGTGTTGACTAGTGTTAGCAGCGCTGCCGTTTTTTAAGATAATTACCTTATTTTAGGGCGATTTTAATAGTAGAAATAACATTTAGGATAATATAGGAGTATCAGCAGACGTATCGCCCTTCAGCTACACGGAAATTTAGGGTAAACAACCAATCGGAGCAGGTAAATTCAGACAAGCCTTTACGGCACCAATGCTTACTAGATTTAATAAGATGCATCAGTGCTCGAATTCGCAGTTTAAGTTCTCTGTAAATATAGCATTGATGAATCATCCCGTATTTGGTATCAATTAAAATCAAATTTTATCTTTATGTGAAATTGTGGAGGTCCAAAGTTATTTTGCAATTTTATCAGAAAGAATTTTCAGTATAACACATTTTGTGAGTCGTGGATTAAAAATGGAAATATGTCCTGAATAGTGGCTGCTTATGTTTATCTGTTGAATCGATTTTATTTGAGAATTCAGAGATGTCAAAATTGTCAAAATTTGTTGGTTTTTGAAGTTAACGTCGATAAAGCATTCGAGCCAATTATCTTTTGAAACTTACTATAGGTAGTTTCATTTTTTCTAGAACATCTTAGAAAAACTCTTAAACTGCAAACAAATCTTTCACAAATCTTTAGTTTATGGTTCTAGGCAACATTAAAATTTTAATATTGACACAAAGGTATCATATGAAAGTAGCATTTAACCTGTCAAAGGAGACATGCAAACAAAAGTAAATAATCTATACCAAGTCTTAATATGATAAAAAAGTTTTGAATTGTTTATTGCTTGACATTTTCAATGCATTTTTGTTTTGACCATTCGGTTTGTTTTGCGTTACTTCTCTCTACTTCAAACGTGCTGTCAGAATAGTCAAAGCTCACATAAAATTTATTTGATTTATTTATAGCTAGTAAACATGTTACTATCGATTATTTAAACTATCAAATTAGGCGCAAACAGATGAACTGGCAACTTTCTGGAGGTATTTCTCGTCTGGTATCTACGGATGCATGCAGTTTTGCGGTCGATCATCTTTTGAGGGGTTTTTTTTCAGAAAGAATTGTAACCTTTCTGTCATTTTAAAAATTAAACAAAGTTCTACCAGAATTTATTCTGGATTTTTTCCATTGCTGGCCAGCGCTGAACTATACGCGGCAATATCAATTTTTATGAGGTGATATAATTTTCTCCAAAAATTTACAATGGAAGGAATAAAAAAGTTCTATATTATATTAAGTGAAATTTTAATTGATGACATTTCAATTGTAACTTTATTATCTTAGTAAAATAATTGTTTTAAGATAACCCTTATCACACTTGTTCATCTTTCAAATTTTTGTTTTCGTCATGGATGAATTTCCTCAGTAAATAATAAAAACTTCAACTTTACGTCAATTCTGTGCCAGAAAACAGCCCAACTGCCAACCGAAAAGCTTTGTAAGAGAGATCGACTTTTTGAATATTTTGATTTCTTTATTGATAAGGAGTGTATTGGTAAACAGCGACGCTTTGGATGTCAAGAGAAAACATTATGGTTCTGGAACTTTCCAGAATATTACCGTCAGTCCCCATAACTCTGTCTGGATTTTAGTTTCTGAACTTTTATTTTATTAATATTATTTTATATTTTAGTGCTGTTAAAAATATACAAGAACACAACTTTTTCGTTATGATTTGATGTCACTTTTATCCGTTAGAGAATCCGCTATTGTCGTAAATGCTGCAATCCTCTTTAATTGCACTGTAAAAGGTTATTCAAAAAGATGGAGCAGTGTTCGAGTGTTATTTCATACATAAATACACTGAGTGAGCATATTATTATGACCACCTGATATGTTTATGCAAATGCGTGCATAGACGTCGCCAAAATGTTGCTAGCGGGCCGGACCAATATAAAAAGGGAAGCTGAGTGTCGTCGACAACAGTAGACGTGTTCCATTCTTCAACTATGGGTAAACGACACCGCGATTTAATAGCTTTCGAACGTGGGATGATTGTAGATGCTTGGAGCTATGGAGCGTGTATTAGCGAAACAGCAGCATTCGTGGGGTGCTCAAGAGCAGCCGTCGCTAAAGACTGGACGGTTAGCCGGAAGACGGGGTCTGAACGTTCGCGTTGTGGCTGCCCGCGGATGGTTGATGATCGGACAGAACGGAGACTGCCACGACTGGTAAAGGATAACAGAAGGGCAACTGCTGACTTTAATCAGGGGTCCTCCAAAACGGTCTCTGAATGCACTGTCTGCCGCACACTGCATCGCATGGGATACGGAAGCCGAAGACCTGTCCGCACACCTTTGCTGTCTGCAGCCAACAAGCGGAAACGACTCCAATTCGCTCAGAAGCACAGGGACTGGACTATCGAGCAGTGGAAACAAATCATGTGGTCTGACGAGTCATGATTCCAGTTACATCATGCAGACGGTCGCGTGAGAATCTGGCGGAAACAGCGCGAAAGCATGGACCCCGCATGCATAAGTACAACCCTTCAGACCGGTGCGGGCAGTGTTAAGGGTCTGGTGAATGTTTTCCTGGCATGCGTTGGGTCCGTTAATACGTGTTGAACAATGTCTGGATGGCACAGCATACCTCCGTACCGTCGCCGATCAAGTCCACCCTGTCATATTTATGGCGTACCCCAATGGAGATGGCTAGTTCCAGCATGACAATGCGCCATGCCACAGAGCTCGTATTGTGCAGCAGTTGTTCCAGGAACATAAGGGGGACTTTACCTTACTTCGGTGGCCCCCAAATCCCGAGATCTCACTCCAATTGAGCATTTGTGGGACGAAGTCGAACAAACCATCAGACGTCTGGATCCACCACCGTCCAATCTAGCACAACTAGACAGTGCTATCCATCAGGTATGGTGTCAGATTCCTCCCACCACCTTCCAACATCATGTGGAATCAATGCCACGAAGAATCACCGCAGTATTAAAGGCAAAAGGTGGCCCAACGAGATACTGACAGGGTGGTCATAATAATATGCTCACTCAGTGTATAAGAGTGGCATAAAAAATTCTTATATGGTTACATATGCAAACGCAGCACTGGTAATCTTTGCATGAATTTTCTAGGCGGACTATCTAGTTTTCTCCGGAATGTGTTTGTTTTTTACAGTTTGCTTGAAATAAATATTTGAATCTGCCCCATTCTCTTGAATAATACTGTATTAATATACAACCTCTGACAATTAAGTTTGGTGAATGACGTCACACCCTAATCTGTGCGAGCTTTACGCGAGTAACAATGCATGTGAATACAAGCCCAGTCATTGTTTAAGCAAGTTCAGACAGGTCACGTTTGTGCGTGCAATGGTTTAGCAGATGCTCGTTTCTTCAGTTGAAGGTGTAGCGTGCGCACGTAACTGTGGATAATGGATCAAAGAGGAACACTGCCGTAATCGTGCGACAGTTTCTGGCCAACAAAGGGGTCGTATCCATAGCTCATCCACCTTATTCACCAGACTTGGCACCGGCAGACTTTTTCTTGTTCCCACGCCTGAAACGGGCCTTAAAGGGACACAGGTTTGCGGACATTCCAGACATTCAAGCAAATGTGACACGTGAACTTAAAGCCATCCCTAAGGAGCTTCCAGGACTTATACACCCGATCCCAAAAGTGTATTGCTTTCCAGGGTGATTATTTCGAAGGACAAAAAAGTAAATGTGGCTCTGTTTTGCATTTTGTTGTGTGAACTCATTCACCGAACTTAATTGTCAGAGGTTGTAAATAACGGATATTACAATGTTGTGTATAGTTATTTAATAGATTAAGGCACTTTTGCGTTATTTTTATACATCTTTTCCCGTCTAGGTCTTCCATATATCCGTCCAATGAGTAACCAGACCATGGTGGCGGGACAGACGATGCAGATCACATGTCGTGCGGCTGGGTATCCGATTCAGTCCATTTCGTGGGAAAGAGGTTGGTTAGTAAACCTTCTTCCTGTCCCGATTCCCTTCAAAGTTTCGAAAACTTTACGCATTATAGTTAGAATAAAAGAAATTACTGTATATCTTTAAATTACTGAAATATAGCATTACTGTTCATAATCCTTCCTTTATTTGTTTTTACTTAAAATATTTGGTGTTACTAGATGACACACAAAACTAAATAAGAGTAAAACTAAATATTTTTATCTCCTTTCTTTATTGTTTCTTTAATCCCTATGATGTTATTATCACCGCGTAAACATTATTTTGTAATGTTTCATATAATTATCACCCATATTACAATGTTTTTTATAGTTCTTTTATTGGTAGAGTTCACAAAAGTAATCTTACCTGCTCAGTGGAAAATTGTCTTCGGTATAATATGCAATTCTATCGCATTTATTCCATTTCATTCTGGTAGGAAATAATCATTGTTTATTCTCCTCGCATCATAGTTAACATTTATGATGCTCCGCTTTACTATGAATTTTGCGGCTATGTGAAGTAATCCAGTAATAAAGCAATCCAGAAATAATCCAGTTTTTGTATATACTTTGTGAAGACATTTTCTGGATAATACAATACTTTATTTAACAAATGCGAAAAAAAATTCTGCATTAAAATAACGTCCTTTGATATCCGTTTCTGTGCTACTCGAGAAAAATATTTATAAAGTAACTCTTATTCATAACTAAACAGTGACTTTCTAGTTAAATTATTAGAAAATATATTATTTATTTTAGTAGTAAAGAGTTTAGTGTAAACTTTAAGTTTCAAGTGAATACATTGGTCGTAAATGGGTCTCACATGATAAGTTTTTATTAAATGTCCCATTTTAATCCATGCATTTTTTTAAAGGTTTTAGCATCATCTACGGTACAGATGCATGTAACATGTATATCACACGCCATCACTTTTGAAAGGATTACCTAGAGGCCTGAAATTTTCTACACACGTAGGCCCTATAGAGAGGACGGAGCGAAAGACTCCTTTAGGGTGGACCAAACAATGTGTTTTTGTGGTTTCCCCAACTGACTTCCTTTCATGTCTATGGAGTTTTGATTGCGTTTGAGCAATTTGTGACGTCAGAATTTGACTGTTTGACGTCAGAATTTATAGAACTATTTGAAGTATAGCGAATCCTCCCGCTACTGCTCGTAACATTTTGATGCCATAACTTTTGAAAAGATTAACCTAGAGGCTTGAAATTTTCTCCACACGTAGGCCCTATACAGAGGACGGTGCGAAAAATAGCGAATCCTCTAGGGTGGTCCAGGGTCCCTCAGGGGCCCACTTATATCAATTTCATGGTTCCTTTTTTAACTTTTGAACAAATAGACCTAGAGGCTTGAAATTTTGTACACACGTAGGCCCTATACAGAGGACGGCGCGAACCTGAAATGTTTCTGGATTGCTTGAAATAAAATAGACGAAGATAACTGCAAAAACAAAGAGGAAACTGGAAATTAAACAAAAAAAAATGCTTATACCGTGGACGAAAATTTTGTTTCTTTATTTATTTCTGTACCTTATTTACTATTCCTATATGAAACACAATTTAGAGTTCCCTTAATATAATATTTGTAATGCATAGTCATAATAGCCGTTTTATCATACGATTTTACTTTTAAACTATGGCCGTGGCTGTAAAGTAACAATGTAGCGACCACTGGCGTGACTAGTTGCGTGTTAATTGTTAAACTGATTATGCCTAGTATTAAAAGTGTATTAAAGACACTTTCATTACAAGCACGGTCTATAGATATTTATGGTCATCGAGCTTCGGCCATTTTCCATTGTTTCGAGAAGCTAAGGAAAACAGATCGCGCCAGGTGCCGCATAAATCGCACTATTCCCGACCGCAACCTGCGATAGAGATTTTCATTGAAACTGAATACGAAAGTAAAGTTTCTGTCTGCCGATAGGGTGGCGCTGCAGGCGCAGTTGGGCAGATTGTACATGCAGCGCCATTTTTCAATAGAGTTCTCGCCCTACCGGGAGCTAGAAACTTTAGCTTCATTTTAACAATGGAACTCGATGACCATGACAAGTAATCATCAGTATTAGCGGAAAATCAGTAATATTACTGATTGCATAAATATCACCTGACTTTGTAATCAGATGTCGCCACTTGGTTACTTTACTGAGACGACCTATACAATGCTTAATTATTCCAAAAGTTCTTTAAAAATAAGAATTTTGCATAAAGCTTAATTTAATTTAGCATTGTAATTTGAATACGAATAATATATTGCTTTAAAGCAAGATGGAGGAACCTGTTCTGAAAAATAAGTAAAGCATATTAACGAGATAATTCAATTTTGGGAGTAAAGAATCAAACCTCCCAGTTTATACGTTCATTTAAACCTTGAACATAGATTTAGAATTTGTATTTATTCAGGAGATGATTGAATCAACAGAATAAAATATTTTCAACCTTTAGGAAATAACCAAAGTAATCATAAGAAAGTTAATTTTACTTTTAAGAGTTTAAATATTATGAAAATTTCTTTAAAGTACAGGACAATTCTAAATGAATGAAATTAATTTACTTTTAGTACACAGTAGCTACAGAGCCGAGTCACATTATTATGATCACCAGCTAAAATCCCGAATAACCACCTTTAGCGACACGGACAGCAGCTAGACGGCGTGGAAGTGAGTCAATAAGATTATGGTAGGTTTCTGCTGGTAGCTTTGCCATGCAGAATATAAAGCATCCGATAGCTGCTGAAGAGTACATGGTGGTTGTTCCATAGCACGCACATGACGATCGAGGTGATCCCATAAGTTCTCGATTGGGTTGAGGTCTGGGGAATTAGGGGGCCAGGGTAGTACTAGGAACTGTTGGTCGTGTTCCTCAAAACCACCCCCGAACAATTGCAGCCGTATGACACGTCATATCGTCTTGCTGAAACGTGCCATCCGCCTCTAAGAAGACAGTCGCCATGTATGGATGTATTTGATCTGCAATAAATAACCGGATCGGTTGAGAGTGCCTTCCACAGGTATCAGTGGGCTCAGACAATGCCATGAGAACATTCCCCACACCATGATGCTGCCGCCAACAGCCTGGATTCGTCCAACAATGGTTGCAGTATGCTTGTTCTCGGAGGTTTCTCGCCTCACCCGCCAACGGCCGTCACTTCTGTGGAGCAGAAATCGTGACTCATCGGAGAAGGTAACCTTTTTCCAGTCAGAAGTGGTCCAGTTTTTGTACTGTTGGGCAAATTGAAGCCGTTTTTGGCGAGGAACCTTCGTCAGCATGGGTGCGGTGACCATCCGTCTGCTGCGGAGGCCCATACGTAGCAGGGTCCTCTATACTGTGATTTTAGGGACATGTCTGGTAGCACCCTCGTTGGTTTGACCAGTAAGTTGGTCCACTGTAGCTCTTCGGTTGGCCTTCACACAGCTTCGCAGCCGACGTTCACCTCTCTCATCAATGGCACGTGGTGCTCCATAGTTCCCATACCGTTTATAGGAACTGCATAAATCATATGGCAGACTGAGAACAGTTCACAAACTGCGCGGTTTCCGAAATATGCCACCCTTGGCCCGAAAGCCGATTATCATCCCCTTTTCCAGATCTGATAAATCACGTTTCTTTCCCATTGCAGCAATGAGTGATATGTTTTTAACATAGTGGAAACATACCTTATATAGTCACCTAACCAATTCCCAATTCGTGTCATAGTTCCTCGGCCTAGCAATCCCGAAGACAAACGTAGGGCGTGGTCATAATAATGTGACTCCCTGTATTTATTGCAGAACAATGTATAAGGTATCAATATATAGGAAATTCTCCAAATTGACCTACATCCAATATGGGAACTGCATATCATATGCAGACGTCAAGACGATAGTCTAATTTTTGCCATACATAGGCCCGCATGTCCTCATCATAGCAGTACCAATTCACCGTTATAATTCAAGAAGCTAAACAGTGCCCTTCACCCACTTCCACAGACAAAAATCACACGGACTAAGGTTAAGTGAATTGGGTGGCCAACTCCGAAATGCCAGATCGTTGGCCGTACCATTGCCCATCTAGCGGTGAGGTAGATGTTCATTCAGATAAAACAGGCCTCAGTTATGATAATGAGGGTGGGGTTTTCTTTCTGAAACAGTTTTCATCTAAATGGCGAAATTAGGGTCGAGAGTTTAAGTCTCAATTTTCGAAAGAATATTGTCAAAAGACCTTGAATGATGGCGCAGCCCAAAGAAGCTATTGATCCACTACATCTACAAGTACGTATTAAACAGGTGGTGGCCTTACAGTATAACAGAGGGACATCAGGAGTTCCAACTAGTTTCGCCATTTATTCCCGGCTTTGTCAAGGATATATATCAAA
>JAHWFO010057283.1:3323608-3353645 GCA_023313115.1 Rhysida immarginata | reverse complement strand
CAAAGCCGGGAATAAATGGCGAAACTAGTTGGAACTCCTGATGTCCCTCTGTTATACTGTAAGGCCACCACCTGTTTAATCAATAGGAACAGTATTATGATCCACCCTTCTACCGATATTACAAGTACGTATATGCTCCGATAGATTGACGCCTCCTGATGGTCTAGAAAAAATTATATACATTCTAATATCTCTGGTGCAAATATCTGAATGGTCCTTATGGCCATCACCTAATAGACTCTTCCAGCTATGCTGCAATCGTTCGAGTTAGATGGAATTATGACGTGGCGATCATGTAAACAATCGTTTGTGAACAAGTAGAGTCAATGCCTTACTATATTACTGAACAGGTGGAGATGTCAATATATACTAGTTTTTCAGAGCATCCTGGCGACATTTGAAATAATGGTAAAATCTTTTATGGTATATCCCTTCTTATTATCAAAAGTACATATTTATTACAATAAAGTAAAAAGAAATATTTAAGGGGATGAAGAACCTCATAAAAGAGTGGGCATTGAAAAAAAATAAACTTTTTTTCTATTGCTTCCTATTTATTAAGTGTTGCTAATTAACGAAAAGAAGAGCAAATGCCTTATTCAACTGAATTGATTTGAGGTTCTATTTTAATTAATTTATTTCTATATCTGGAAAAATATCCCGTCAAGAGAAGGATGTTTCTTGAACAATTTTACTCTCATTTTCTTTTGTTCATTTTACATTTTGAAACAGATGGCGTCGCTCTTCCTCTTAATCTGAGGCAAAAAACATTCCAGAATGGTTCTCTAATCGTCCACGAAGTAGAAAGAATGGCAGATGAAGGAGTGTATACGTGCATCGCAAAAAATTCTCAGGGCCAAATGGCACGACGAAGTGTATGGATTACAGTCATGGGTAGGTACAATTAATGCATTCATTTTCTATCCTTTAATATGTACATCTATATTTTTGTATGTAAATATTTATCTAATTTATATACTAATATAGAGTAAAATGGGAAAATGTTTTATAATGCGAAAATTAAGAGTATGTAAGATTATTTTAATTAAATATTTTCATTTTTTTTATTTAATTTAATGTTGAAAATTATGATATTAAGTTCATAAAATAGTTAAATGTGAGATTTTGTCTGAAGCTCGTATCTGAAGATTCGTTATGAAAATCCTTGAAGAAACAGTAATAAGGACATTGGCAGTGAGCTATCCATAACTATTTTGAATGTTTATTACAAGAATTATTTTGGAATATAAATGTCTTTAATAAAATCGCATCAATAACACTAAAATGTTTTCCACAGGAAGCCTTCAATTGTATTAAGCTTGGATAAATACGAGGGTAGCCCAGAACGTAATGCACCATAATTTTTTTATTCAACAGTTATTTATTGAACGCAATGAAACTTATGCACACGAAAGAATGATGTTTCTTCTACATTCCCTATTTTTACAACGCTTGTATAACTTTCACCGTTTGGATCATGTTTGGTAGATGAAATCTTGTGATCAATATTTCAACCCCTTCCATAGTCCGATCTTGCTGCAATTTTGTACACATACATAAAGTAGGTGACAATGCATGAATCTAAAAAAAAAAAATCAAAAAATCCAAAGGGGGGGGTTAATATAAAATAGAAATGGTTTAAGTTTGTTTGTTTGCTCAAGAGATGGCGCTATATGAACCTAATTTTGACATAAGCGTTATTTTTGAAAAAGTTTTTTTTTCTTCACTTGTTCCACATAATCTCCGTCCCGTTCTATGGCCTTCCTCCAGCGAGACACACGGGCGTGTATGCCCTGTCGGTACCAGTCCTTGTTCTGTTCACGCAACCATGTCTTCACTATGAGAATCACCTCTTCGTCATCCTCAAAATTCTTCCACGAATGGCATTCTTCAATGGCCCAAACAAGTGAAAGTCTGAGGGCGCTAGGTCAGGGCTGGATAGGGTAACACTGTCCAACCCGTTTCGTGATGTGTTCCGACGTCAGGTGTGATGTTCGCCCCGACCGCGGCAAATCTTGGAGCTCCGCCGAACCGCTTTCTGATGGCCTCACCCTCTGTGCCCACCGACTAACCGTACTTCTGTCGGCTGTTGATGCTCCATAAACTGCACGTAAACGTTTGTGAATCTTTCCAACCGTTTCTTGCTTCACAGTGAGAAATTCAATGACGACACGCTGCTTGTAACGTACATCACTTACAGATGCCATATTGTCCATTGCTGCACGTACGCTATCTGTCGGAAGAAACGGAAACTTTGCGCGTGCACTCCGAAATACTTCAAAGAATGCATACCTATCTCAAGTTTCGCATTCGTACCATTGTTGAGGATGGAGAAATAAATTGTGGTGCATTACTTTCTGGGCTACCCTCGTATAAATGACCCAAAAATTCCAATAATGCTTTTATTACTTTTTACTAGTTTCTATTCGTATTGGACCTATTGAAGAAAGGTTATAGTGCCGCGTATTGCTGCATCGCACAAGAAGGAAGTTGCTCATTCATACTTAAGATGTGTGGATGTGTTCATGGATAAAGTGAGAAAACATGAAAGCAAATAAGCATGAAAGATATGGTTTCTTTGGAGGTTGCTTCGTTTATCCTCATGAGGTTAGCGGTGGTTTAGCGGCGTGCATTTCTCCAATATTGTAGTGGAGAAAATTGCCACGGTGCTGTTTTATGCTCCGAATGTTGAGCCTAGCGACTATGCTTTGTTCGCCTATTTGCGTGGTGAAATGTTAGGCCGCTGTAGTCCGGAACCCCTCCCGTTCCAAAAAAAAAAAAAACGTTTGCTGGGGCTATATGACAACTACAGGATCGATGACAAAAGTGCATGAAGATTAGCGTGGAATATCTCTTAAGTAAGGTGTACTCATGGTTAATGTAAAGGAAAAATTGTCGTTTCAATCATTTTTGAATGACGTAAACAATATACGTATTTCACATATTTATCTACTCTGAAGATCCATTTAGTGTGTTAAATTATTGAATTTGATGTTCGGGATTTTTGAATCTCCCTATTGAAGGGTCATATAAATTGAGTTATGAAAGGAAGTTGGTTGATGAATTATTCCTCTACAAAGACACAAAGCCAGACTACAATGAGTCATTATTTCATAATCAACATCAAGATCCACGCGATACAGTGATGGTTCATCGTCATCAGCAGTTCAAGATCAATCTGTGGGTTGGGGTTGCAGGTGGCTGCCTAATACAGGGCTTTTATCATTACCACGCTTCCATACCTTCTCGAGAATATGCCCTTGGACGCTAGACTAAGAATGCGGGTTATGCATGATGATGCTCCCGCACATTTCAGTCAGTGTTCAAGAGACGCTTATTTGTGGGGACATTTCAAGTCGCCCGATCTCAATCCGCTGAACGTTTATTTGTGGGGACATCTCAAATCCCTCGTGCATTCAACGACCATTGTAAATGTGGAAATGCCACCTCTACATATTGTAGACTTCTTTGAATCTATTCGCAACTGTCACGGGATCTATAAAAACTATGTCAGTCCATGGTCCCCCGTGTCCATGCGCAGACGAAGAATATTTCGAACTTTTACCCTGACTTATAAGGTTACCGCATTATGGTATTGTACGAACTGCATACTGCCAATAGAAACTGTTCATTTCCATTGTATTCTGGCTTCGTGGAAGAATAACTTGTGCACGATGCGTAATAAATCATCATATTTATTTATTAAATTTTTTATGGAAAAACAAGTCGTTGCTTTTATTTAGCAAAGTTAACACTTCTACAGTCTTACCGAATTTATGCTTTATAGAGTTTTGCTTATATAGTGGAGCCCCGATAATTCGAGCCCAGATACTTCGAGGTTCCGTGTAATTTGAGCTGCAAGTCGTATGTATACTCCACTTATAAGAGCCACTATGTATACTCTATAAGGGGTCATTCGGAAGTTAGTACACACAGCATCCTTCTGTGAACACACCCGACTTTGGCAGCAAAATAGAGACCCTTCCTGAGCTCACCTGATTAATTTGTCATTGAACAGCCAAGTGAATATTGAGTCCCAAATCACTCATTAAAATGTTTTATTGGCAATATAAGGCATTCGAACGGGAATCACGAGCATAAGACGACTATGACATTCTTTTCGATTTTCGAAATGCTATGTGCGAGAAAATGACTCTCAAAGAGTACTTCAATGACCCCTTATTACGGACTTTAGCTAACTTGAAAATGGATGAACTTCGATGTATCAACTTTTGAAGCACTTTCGTGGATCCCTTCAAGCACGTGCGTTAATATTAAGATTTTCAATTTACAGCGTGTAATATATCAATCGATTTGTACAGACGAGTCATAAGTGAATACAATTTTACTTTTCATTTATCATTTAAGCATTGTTGACGTCAGCTTGGAGCACGTGCCCGTTTTATGAAGCTATGTCGAGGCACGCGCTCATTTCGTGTTAACAATTCATTAAAGTTGGACGACAAAATTACCAGGAAATCAATAGATAAAAGGAAGAATGAAATTAAAATTTTGTAAACAGTTTGATCTGCTAATTTTGGTATGTTGATTGACATGTATTTTAATCAGAAATGCTTACGTGGATCTCTGCATCCGTATACACTTACTTTTATAGTCAGTAGGTAATTACTTTTAGGCCTATCTTTTACAATAGCTAATCATAGTTACGCCTATTCTTGACAAATAAGCTATTTGCTATTAGGCCTATTGTTTAACGTGGCTAATTAATGTTAGGTCTGTCTATTGATAAATAGGCCTATTAATATCAAAAAAATTTGCTCTTATTAATTGTTTACGATCGTCTCTGGTTAGAGTGCGATGGAGTTTCGAAATCGTGACGTCACACCTTGCATGGAAACGAATACGAAAACCAGAACGACAGTAACGATTTGGATAACAGTCGCAGGGCTATACAAGGCCATTTGCAGAATTAAATGCTACTGCAACTTCTGCGATAAACAGCACCTCCTGTTTGCCGCGGCATGTGGACGTAACTTTTGGCAGCAGATAGGTCTACCTCATTCCTTCGGCGCTTAGCACAAATCTGTCGCGATCATTGTTCTTGAAGATCACCAAAATTATGCCCGTT
Source organism: Rhysida immarginata (assembly GCA_023313115.1). Lineage (NCBI taxonomy): Eukaryota > Metazoa > Arthropoda > Chilopoda > Scolopendromorpha > Scolopendridae > Rhysida > Rhysida immarginata. Next base: position 3,348,556 of record JAHWFO010057283.1, on the reverse strand, counting down.
TAGAGATAGAACACAATCGAGTTTCAATGTATTTCTGTTTATTTGACAATGAATTTAAAACTGCAGGATCGTAGAAAAAAACAAGACGCTGTTTACATTTGGATACCATCGCTGGCAAAAGGTAACCCACTGCTTCTTAATCGATTCTGATTGTAGCAATCTATGGAATGTGAAGTTTCTATCGGATTTCCTATTCACACACCCAAACACAGAAGTATTTAAAGACATTTTTATAGAAAACAGGATAGCAAAAATCTTGCGGTATGTTTCGCTGATTCTCCTGAGGGGATCAGAGGGCCAATTTTCAATCTTCCGAGGCATTTATCTTAATAAAATATTAGGATAAATCGAAAATGTTTGATTGATATGTATTTCATTAACCTGGATTAATGATATGATACAAAAAAATGAAGTCGAATTTTCCCGTGGAGTTTGCTTTTAATTAAACCAGTTTGAAATTTTCATATTTAAAATTACATCTGCGTCACAGCTAAAGCTCCTTAGAATGTTTACAAGATGCTTTGCAACAACGATTTTTCTCTCCTAACGTTTATGGTAACTTTGGTTAAGATGTACATTTATAGTTTTAAATAGACGATATACAAAACTTACTTTTCTTGATGTTATTCGATATTTAACGGAATATTTTTGCTTTTAAGTTAAAGTATAAATTGGTTAATACTTTTATAAATGAGGATACAGGGGTCTTCTATTTTCTACTCTTGATCATCATCTTTAGGATGAAATGAATGCCAGCTTTTTTTTCCTATGTGCGGGATAAAAGGTTTATACGTATATTTCCCACACAATAAGAGTGGATGTTCCAGAGAGGGATAAAAAGAAGCGCTTTCTTTATCTTTTAATAATAACTCCTCCTTTGTAAATGTTCCTGAAAATAAAGATAGCCGACGCACTTTCTCGAGGCAACAACGTCAACCCTTTTTCGGGTCCTTTCTAAAACTCCTTTTCCTTGAGGGTTTTTTAATAACATGTTAAGAAACACATGCATCCGACTTGCAACCTATTTCCATGTAAATCTACGCTGCTTGTGTGAAAATTAAAGGGAGCCGCATTATGTAAACGGCATCACAAGAGACATTAGGAGAAATGAAGCACTTCATGAGGCATTTGCCATTCCACCCATTTCTCACGTTCCGTCTTGTCGGGATCAGGTTCCAACACTGGCGGCTCGTGTAACGCACGCAGCCTCGTCTTCTCTCCTTCAGCCTCTTTTTCTTTTTTGTACTTCACAGCCCCAAACGATCTTCCGCTTTCGCCCTCATCTTGCGCCTTAGTAACGAAAATGAAAAGACCAAAGCCGAACTTATTTTAGAATGAGCTATATTCCAAAGTCTACACAAGCAATTTACTTTGGATTTTTTTTGATCTTATAACGTAAGATTTGTATGCACAACAGAAAATTAGATACGTAATACACGAAAACCTTTATAAAGTTTGCATAATTTGCCATTTTTACGAGGTTTGCGTTATTTGAAATATGAATAATAAATTTGATTTAAAATTAGATGTAATACTATCAAGTGAAAATCAGCTAAATTTCCTCCGATGCTGAAAGGTTTTCAACTTCCAAGAAATTTTTAGAACTTACGGCTAAAATTATTATATAGACCTTTGATTATTTACTGAAGTTATAACATTTATAAAATTATGTGATGGAAAGCCCTTCCTGAAAATATGAAACCGGCTCTTAACTTTTTTCTCTCTCATCTTTCCATTTAAGTATGTGCGAGAGAAATTATGTATATGAAAAGCAGTTGAGAATAAATTTTAAGAATATGCTTTATGTTAATCATAAAATTTGATCAGCATAAGGAAAAATTATGGGCCTAACTGACTTCGATAAGGGGCGTATTGTTGGTGCTCATCGAGCTAGAGCCACGATTGAAATAACGAAGTTAACGACTGGGTTCTTGAAAGGTGCATCATCCAGAATATTCAATCCTTGGTAAAATGATTAACAGTTTTGGTCTAAAAGTCTGTGGCCTAAAGACAACCAATCATGAGTGAGACTGCAGTCGTTTAAAACGATTTCTATGGAGAAAGACGACATCTAGTATGCTACAATTGACAAAGGATTTTAACAAGAACTGTTTCCGAACCTTATCTTGCAAAACCACGCGCCCGGAAATGAAGATGATCCAAATCGGCAGTCGCAAGACTATACAAAAAGCCCTGATTTCTGCAGCGAACAGTAAAGCTCGTTTACAGTGGTATCTAGAACGTCGTGACACGTTGTTTGTATGGATCCCCATAATGCAAAGGATTCAGCATGCCTTATCTAAGCAACTCAAGTTTCTGTTGGTGGTTAGAATTACCTAAGGCTATTGCCGACCTCCTTCCTGTAACTCTGCATTTGTATGCTGCATTCGTTTAGGTTTAGCATATTTCATAGCTCCAGATCAGGAGCTATCACCTCTCCAGTTCTTAAATCAGCTAAATGTTGCTCTTACGATCGTCTGTAAACAGAATTGGTGCTAATCCGAGTTAATCCGCTTTGGTTTCTTTATGGACGACAGTAGTATTGTTCATCGGATATAGTTGGTTCAGCAGTAGCTTAGAAAGCAGGAATATTACTTCTGCCATTTCATCTAGTCGACCCAAGTCCAGATTTCAATCCCATAGAGAATGTTTGGACATGTTGGAACGACATATCCAACAGCAAGCAATCTAAGAGAATTAAGGAAATGTCTACTGGACGCCTGGTCTTCCATTGACTTACAAGTGCTTCAACACTTTTTGACTATATGCCAATCCGCATAGATGCAGTAATTCCCAAAGGAGTCCAATAAAATATTAAACAGATGTCACTAATTCAATGGCCAATCTATATAGTACTTATAGACAGTAAGGGAACTTTGGATGATATGAACATGTGGAGCAAATGAATGACGAATGTTTTCTAGACTTGGCCGTTTGGATAGGGAATGCGGAAGAAGGAAACCAAAGAAACTGGGCTATATCATGTACAGGAAAGCTTAAAGTTCTTCGATGAGATTTTCTCTTGTAAGCTACTGTTGAGGTCTTGCAATGGAACCAACCGATTTCGGCTTTATTTCCCGCCTTCATCAGGGTTACATAATTTCTGCAATCGGTTGGTTCCATTATACCAATTGTTGTATCTAAGGTCAATCCTTTAAATTTAAGGCTGCTTAAACTTAAAAATTCAGATAAACCGAGATCCTTTCTGAAGAAAAAGATGAGAATGGATAAAGCAAGCATTGTATACGGAGATAGGAATGGTTGGTATCGTTTGATTAGTGTTGTTTCATACTAAGTGCTTCCTATACCCAGGTTTGTAGCATGTTGTTGCTGATCCGTTATAAATCTGCATGAATTTATCAATTAGTATTTTTAATGATACAGGCTAATAAATATTCTTAAATTATTGCAAAAATGGAAGAAATTTTTACTCGTAAAGCTACTTAATAGAAAAAAGCTTACAACAACTTTTATACAGGGTGACCCAAAAAAACGGGAACTTTTTAACAATCGAATAAAGCCAAGAGTGATGGAAGAAAAACATTTTATTCATAGTAATTGAAACCTGTATACTTGCCATTTACGAAACATTAATGGAATTTATCATTTTTTATGGCGTCCTCCTGTACGAATGCATTCTTGAAATCTGCTGTTGAGATTCTTCACTGACCCCTGCAACATCTCATCTGGGATACTGTGAATTTCATCCTGAATTCTCCGTTTTAACTCATCCAGAGTTCTTGGTCGAGTCGTGTACACTTTACTGTTGAGATAGCCCCACAAGAAAAAAAATCACAAACGGACAATTCTTGAGATCACACGGTTAAAAACATTTTTATGGCTAACGCACGCTGTTGCCCGTTCCACTGACCCATGGTTACTAAAATGGCAAAGTGTTTATTTGCTCAAAGTCACTGTCCCACAGTGCCGCCACCTGCTCGAGGCTGCCACTACGCATTTCAAAAATTCCCGGTTTTTTTGGGTCACCCTATACTTCTTCAGGTTTTTTCTTCGATTTTTTTTTAAAGTAGAAAAAATATTTTTTTAAACAAGTCGAAATTGTTTACACATATCAAAACAAATAATATCTTTTTACTATTTGCCCATCCAGTCAACCGTATCCATTTATTTCCTAAAGGCGACTTTAAGTGGTAGACTGCATTTCCTTGAACATCATCCATCCTATCTCAGACTTGCATACTGAATGAACACCTTTTATTATTCTCAACGCAAATCCTCGGTTTCCCCTTTCTCCATATCATTTCTTCTTACCTTATCGCTAAGATTCTATAACGTACTTCTACAATATACCCCCCCCCCCTCAGTGTATCAATATTCTATTATCGTCTACATTTCAACGACGCATTTTTTGCCCTTAGCTCTCAGATTTCAGCTCGGGAAAACAAATTTCTCTTACGACGAAGACGCAAACAGAAGCGAGTAAACAGAAATTCTAGACAGGAATTGAATTCTACGGTGCATTATTTAATCTAGGAAGCATCATAACCAATTCCGTTTAATTGAGTTTTAATATTGATTACACTTACGGTTGTATTTATTTTGATTTTAGGAAAGAATTTCTGGAATTATACATGAACATGGAATTGCCATTTAAATTTGTAAAAAAAAAAAAAAAAAAAAAAGACCGGGGATTCAATTCTATCTGAATAACTTTAAATTGAAATTGAGATCTTAAGAAAGAGATAGCATGTAAGTTTCAAAAGTTAATAGATATGATCATTCCTTTCTAATCAATGAACCAATCTAAAAATGTAAACGCAATGAAATAAGGAAACCGCTGCTTCTTTACTTCCTTAATAAAAACTCTAAACATTCGATAGCTTTGGGAGGAGTAAGAAAATGAACACAGCATCGGCTTGATTCTCTTTATTACAAAGGGTCGTTTAACTATGTCAATGACATTAGCATATTGGCTCTTTTACAAACGATCGTGTGGTTTCACAAGGATATAAATTCTGTCACTTTCATTCCTGCCCATTCGTCATCGACGCTGGAAAGGAATCCTTTAATAATCTCCATAATGCGGTTGTTGAATAAATGGAGTGATTTTTAAAATTTGGTGAAACGGATAGGAACGGAAAGCGTAATAAATTATTCCTTCGTTAAAAATGGACAAAAATAAGAGCACGCAAATGGAAATATTTTGTAGGATCGTTATTAAAAAAAATGCAGTGGTAATGTTTGCTCTTTTTTATGAAACGCTAAAATATGCTTTTAATTGCAAAGATGTTACCCAGATATGAGTTATCTATATCTGCAACTAAAAATTATTTTGCAAAAAATGTAGATTTTTTTTTTGTGCGTTTATGTATGAAAGTTCGATTGAATAAGCTGATAATTCGGAAAACACGGGGCGGGGTGTATTAAATCTTGCTTTCGTGTAAATTAAAGTTGTATTTGTCATTAAAAATTAATCTTTTTCTCGTACTCTTTAAATTAGTTACTTTTCATCAGGCGCATGGTAATACCCAAGCGACTCGAACCTAGATTCTCCATGTAGTCTAGCCATCTGGTTCTAGGCCGACCCCTTGGTCTCTTCCACCGGCTTGGAAAATAGCAACTGCCTAGGAAGACCAGTTTGCGTCATCCGTATCACGTGGCCATACTCAAAGCGGAGAAGTAGCGGCTCAACACCTAACGATTCTCATTGTGCTGCTATGCACTCTATCTAGTAGGGTAACATCTGCCACACCTATCAGAATCTCATTTCGGCTTCTTTGTACCCGCGATCGCACTCTTTCGGTCATGACCATAGGTGAGAATGAGGACAAAGATATATTTGAAAACAAAGAGCTTGTCTTTGTTTCCCATTTCACGTTTTGTTACCACGAATCTCTACACAACTTGCTGCACCGATCCGACTATTCAATTCTCGTATCTTCACTCATCTCAATGGGGCTCCCCTAACATGGAGAGCGCACTGAGTAGGCGGTCTTGAAAGGACCCGAATCTGAGTCTTAGCCACACATTTACATCCCAGCCTCTTCACACTTGGCTGCAAACCGATCTAGTGCGTGCTGAAGGTCGCTACGAGAAGACCCAAGGAGGATAAGGACGTCATCAAAGAGCAATCTCTCCACCAAGCAGTCGCCCAAACAAACACGCTCATTGGTCTCGGCTGCCCCTGTCTATTCAGTGCATAAATATAATTTTTACGTAAAGTAAATGATTCCGGTAAAAATTTCAATTCGTAATCAAAGATATTATCATAATTTGGTTTGATCCCATACCATACATGTAGGGCAACAATGTATTAGCTTCACTTTTATATATTTCGTGCCACCTTTGGAAATTAAGATAAAAGATCTGTAGGATACCCACCACATCCTAAATATCCATAATATTACAATATCTCCATAACGTCCATTCTCCAAAACATTCATAGCCTTCCGTGCAACATGTGGCTTAGCATTATCCTGAAGGAAAAAGCTATATGAATTACAAATGAACTCGAAAACATTATCATAATCTCCATTTACACTTTTTCCCTCTGGGATCCAATGCTGCAGTACTTTTTCTAGGAAATCAAATTCAAAATAATCGTTAATTTCTTTAAGGAAAGTGGAAATCCAAATTTCTTGGGAGGCGGCGAGTCACTATGTTTCCATACGGTGGATTGCTACTTTGATCGGAATCGTGATGTTTTTGATTCAGGACTCTTCAGCGGTGATTATTCTGACTGGCTTATTAACGGTATATCTTTCTCATCCGACATTGTTACAAGTGCATTTCAACTTTTATAGCGAGAAAAAACGACTAATGCCCATTGGCTTTACTCATATGCTCCAGACTCTCTTCTCTAGTGGGAATCAGAGAATCGCTTCCACAGAATCGGCGCAGTGTTGCCAATCTACGAACTTTCGAAATAAACTTCGTATACAAAGAACGTAATGAGAAAGAAGAGAAAATGTCCTAGTTATGAAATGAATTTTATTTATGATTGAATCGCTATTTTTTGTCTTCTAAAACCTCGAAATATTTATTATTATTCAATTTTTGAACATATGAGCCGCGTACGAAAGTAAATTCTATATCCACGCTATATCCACTCGGTGGAGCAAAAATAGTGACTCATCTGTGAATACTTTTTTTGTCATTCGGTCAGGATCCAATCCCGGAGTAACACTCATTTGAGTTCAGTACAATATAGTGCTTGTTTAAATTCTGTTGAAGCTGTGGGGTGCATTGATCGAAACGTGACCCATGAACCCGGGGCCAGTGTTTATGGCGGATTCCCGCAATAGCTCTAAGAGTCTATGGTACGCTAAAAAATACCCTGACATCTGATATCAACTTGCCAATACATGCTCAGGATGTTATCTATAAGAGAAGGATCGACATGCGAGTAAGATGCTAAAGTGGTAATTGGGTTAACCCTTCTACTATTTTTTAGCGCCAAACAAATCAATGGAAATCACGGTTTCGGATGTCTTCAGGTACAACTCCCAGTCTCTTATAATATGTTGTTGAAGTGTTGCAGTTCGTTGAATTACTCCAAAGACTATTAGGGGCATACCAGGTGCCGATTTATAACACGATAACGCTCGCTAGATAGAGCGAAGCTCAACAAAGGTGCTTTACAAGGTGTTCATTCCTTGGCCCGCATAATCTCCGGACCTTGCTTAAATTGAAAATCTGAAAGACATGATTGGATGTCGAATTTGTGCTCCCCATCGACTTCGAAACTAAGATTAATTCTGGAGTTTTTATGAATACAGCATGGATCACAATGCAGAAGGTTGATTATGACCTATGGTAACGATTTGGAGGAGAAAGCTTACGAAGAAAACCACTTTCTTCCCCAACGATCGTGTTTCTAGTTGGTGACCCTGGTTGTGGACTATTGTCCTGTACGTATCTTCCACTGTAGAAGAGATATCTGCAGAATGGCGAGGGTGTTGTTTGCAGGCTTTCCAGAGAACCTGAATGGCTGTTGACGGCGTTGAGCAAGGGCTCGTTTCAATAATCCCAATTGACAGAAATCTATCGTGGAATCATCTGGTGACTTGACAGGGATATCATGAAAGGGCATAACGTGAAGTTCAGTTTCATCACCCAAACTCTGCTTTCATCCTCTCCATACGATGCGATGATTTCCTCGTTGAAAATTGCACTGACAACATGCTGCTGATAGTAAAGGGAGTCAGCCTTAGCCTTTCTGTCCAGTCTTTTGTGACGTCGCCCCTTTGGGGGTAGTTATGATACTTATCCCAAACAAGGGCAACCAGGATATGATCCTAGGTTCAGAAATAAATAGCACGTTAATCCCAATTTTATTTGTATGCTCAAGGTTTATTTTTACTTTAATTACATAAAGATGAATACAGTAACTGTAAGTTTGTCAATAGCTTGGCTTCTCAAAGAGAAGATGGCACGTGATAATTTCACTTAGGTCAAAAGACCAGGGTTTTGCTTCCCGCTCCACGACAAAGATAAATGAAAAGAAAGGTTTTATCAAAGTCCCACGAAAGTCTGCTGTTTAATTCTTATCTTTGAAGTACACCGGACAAAAGGAAAGGCATCAAAAATATATGGCCCAGGTTTGTCGTGTCTTCTTCTCCAAGAACTGCTTGATATGCTTCAAAAAACATGTCAATATGCAATAAAATATAAAGATATCAATTCTTGTTCGAATTATACTCAATAAGCAATATGGAAAAACTTCACCGGAAGCCAGAAACATCTAACCGATTATCTTGCCGTATGCTGGCGCCGCCTATTGTTGGCTTTTCTGCTGTCTGCTTTTACAACTGAATTGAACAAACGTGACCAAATCTAAAAGTAGTTCCAGTGATGAACGACCCACCGTATATTGAGAGAGGTTATCTAAGGAAAAAACCACAGATTTAAGGAGAAAAACAAATTTTTAATGTTTTCTCCTTAATCTGTGGAAAAAACTACCTTTAAATTTAACAAACTTTTACCACTCTCGGCGCTTCGCGCCTCACGTCGGCCCTGCGGGCCTCATTCAATGAGGCTCATTGGTCACTGTTTTCCGTTACTCGAACGCCTTCGGCGTTCTGTCTACGACGTCCCCCTCCGGGGGTAAATAACTGATATATACCCCAACCTATTTGGTTACAGGGGGCAGTTGATTTCCCCTCGGCCGGTTACAGGAGGCTAATGATCCGTATTTTTTAGTGGTCGCAGAAATGGCTGCCAGAAAGTTACGGGATCTCATTTTATGGTTAAACCTAAATTAACCCAACCTCAGTTAACCTAACCCAACACCAGAACGCTCAAAAAAATGCTGGCTTACCTTTAAGACAATGGTTCCTTTCGACAATGGCTAATTATCCAGAAAGCAGAAAAAAGAAAATCTGAAATCCACAAATACTTCGAAACGACCGCGACAACAGCTAACGTGTGGTTGCTATGGCAACAGCTAACGCACGACGTGAAGAGACCGCCAAAACACGCCCTGTAATGTCGGAATCCACATGCAGGGGGGGGGGGTGCCAACAGTACTCGGACTAAATATTTTTATTGGCCAAGAAATGGCTCCCAGAAAGTTCTGGGAGCTCATTTTATGGACCATCCTAATTTAACCCAACCTCAGTTAGCCTAACCAACATAAGAATGAATCCCCCCAAAAAATCAAGCCCCTGTTTTTCTCAATCCCCTTCAAAACAAGTCGCCCACTTTTAGAATCTTCTCTACAGATGGCGTCACCGTACATCATACAGATAATCGCTCAGACGTGTCTGGCTTCCGGTGAAGGGAAAACCGTAAAATCATGCCAGCAATATAATTCTTAAATACGTTATCATACGTCACCCAGTCTTGTATACTTCGCCAGAAAGTCCAGATATTCCAACGTTCCAAACCTAGGGACTACCTCAGGCTTTACGAGCCTCAAATTCTTTTGTTAAGCAATATCCTCCGGGAAAAAATTCCGTCCGTGCTTAACTATTCTACAAACTATACATGGGATGTATTCTAGTGCATCCAGCACTGTAAATTAGAATCCCACCGCGAGAAATGCATAATTTACCATCCACATAGGATCAACAACAGGCCTATCCCACCTATTGCTCAGACTCCAAGTCTATACCTCCTTCCTCCACGAGAGAAAGAATTCCTATATCCTAAACAATCCCTTGACCCATCATTCGTCCACATTCCCTGAAGCCAAGCTTAACAATGCCAATATATGCCATTACAATGCCATAAGTAACAATTGTTTACAAAACAGCATAAATAAAAATAACCAATCTCTATTAGAGAGATATAAATTAAAAATTATTTAAAAAAACAAAATTAAATAAAAACTAATTGTGGCAGTTCTACAAACTGTCACACTTCTGAGCTTGCTATTATACGATTATCCCGCAATCACTATAAATCCTTTTGAACACCTTACATTCCTTGGACCACTATATGATTTCTCTCATCGGGGACGGTAGAAAATCGCGCGGGGTTTGTTGCAGTCGTTGAGGTAGATGTTAGGCTTCATCCAAAGTGACAAATAGTTTTATCATTCTGCTGCGATGTAACTCTCATAGAGCCTCCGATATTCCCTCTTCCTTTCTACGACTGTCGTGGGAGTAGCTTATGTACACGACTCTTGTGATGCTTTTTTTCAGTTGAAAATCTTTGTTTATTATTTTATTTACGATAGCCTATGACGTTCCTACAATATTTGCGACCCCTCTTTGGGTTGCTGGATTTTCACAAGCTGTTTGACCTTTCCAATAACTTGTGGTGTTCGGCTTATGGGAATTCGAGGATTTTGCTGTTTTTAGCCACTTGGAATAACCCTTCCCAGGATTTTCTTTTTCCATTCAATAATGCCGATCTGCCTTTCTTCGAAAGAGAGAAATTTCGTGTTTTACATGCGCTAATTATAGGAGAATTGGCGTCGGAAGGGCAGTAATGTATGCTTATCTGTAAGTTCCAATTTTCGGAGACATTTACACCTTTCGAATGAAACACAAAAATGCGGATGTAATAGCATCATTTCGCGTGCTTCCTGTCACGCGCACGTGACCTGCACCATTCACGCGATAAAGCGTAACCAAAGATAGTAATCAACCTTCTGTACACCAGGCTATTAGTCGAGCACTCTTTGATACAATGTCATGACCATTAAACGAACTTATCGCCCATCATGTTGGGCCTATTATTTGCTAATACATCTCTATATCAGCCTTTTGTATAAACATAACTGTTTGAAATTAGCATTCTTTTTTCATGTGTATGAAACTTTGTGTTATTTGAAGTATTTTTTCATAGTGTTGTAAAATGCGTTGTCAAATGAAAACGGGTCAGACGTTAAAAACGTATCTTTGAAAATTGATTACCTCAATTGTATTCTCCAATTAATACATTTTTAATCCTATCCTTGAAGAAGCTTGTGGGTTGCCGGTGAAACTACATGTAACGGCCGTCACACATACCTTCGTCCGACCCAAACCGATGTCTCTTTTCAGCTATCCAAAAAATGTGATATCTCATGGGGAGATATCTGGGCTGTAAGGAGGATATTGAAGAATTTCCCAATCAGGTCCTTAATCATATTCCTCACAAAGTTGGTAGAATGTAGATGGGCGTTGTCATGAAGAAAGATAATGTCGTTCGACAGCATTCCTGGCGTTTGGACATTATTGCGCGCCTGATTTCTTTAAGAGCTTTTCCTAGCCATTTGTGCTCCACGCTCGCGGAAATAGACAAGTAGAGGACTTTGGAGTTTAAGAAGAACGTCATCATGACTTAACTGAAATTTGTGGATCTTATGGCTGAGTTTTTTCGGCAGTGGAAAATGCTTGTGTTACCACTATTGTCTCTGCCTTTTATCCGCGGTGTCAAAACGGTAGCATGAATCAGAAAATCGATGCGTTGCAGATGCCACAAAGATGCACCTGTTTTGTGAGTTGTATATTCCTCCATCAGTTGATTGGAAATCCACTGCGCGCAAACTTTTAGCTGGAGGTGGTTTGTGATAATAAAGGGATATGTTCCCATCAGAAGACAAAATTCTACCATAGTGATCGGTCGATTTTCTCGGATAGGAGTATCGAAGATAGCTTTATCAATATATTATTAATAGTGTCTCCAGTATATATTAAAAGGCAATGTGTATAATTTAAGGAATACATTAGTTTGAACAACAAACAAGATAGCAATCTAGTGAAAGAACAATGACCGCAAGCAACAAGGTAAGCATATAAAGGGACGATGGAAATCACGTTTTTTCAAAACTGAGAACGACCTGTCGCTATATGATAACTTTATCGTAGTTAAATTCTTCGACACCTTCAAAGGATTTTGTTTAATATCCGCATCATTGAAATAACTGTCCAACAAGGAACCAATGATTGAAAAGAAGAATACAGTCGTTTACTAAGATTTAAGTGAAACATCGTTATGCCTTTGTGTACGAAATTGCCATTTTGTTCAAAATGCCTTCACCGATGTTTGTTACTCTCTAAAAAGAAATTTTCTTGTAGTCATCCATTAAATTCAAAAGATTTATTTTTACTTTATTCCTGAACTAAAAAAGTTAAAAGAAGAACATTTTATTAAAGTTGTTTTAAATTGCAACTCTTTTTGTGCCTTTATTTTTTTTTTTTTTTAAAAGAACGAATCGTTTCATTTCAATCTTTCCCCTGGTTTCTTCGTTTGATTCTTCTCCTAAGAAAGGGTTCGGATTATCTGGTGACTTCATTTTGTTTCTTATTTATAAGTTCATTTTTAAGCCTAAGGGTAGATTTCGAAGGAGTCTATCATATGGGAAGGGGGTAGGAGAGGGAGGCTCGACTTCTTCATAACCCTAGGCTAAATCCCAATGGAAACTAGGTCTGCATACAATGGAGATATCAAGAACTCGTATGTTTCCCAGTTGCTCTGGATCAGTTCTCCTTCAATGTCTCTGGCAACATTCATTGTAAAGATGAAGTCATTTCTCTTCGTGGTCGTGTCGCAGGATTCTCGTGCCCGAGGTGATTTCAATTTTCTTTCTGCGTTCGTAATTTTTTTATCCTCCACCCATTTTTGCATAGGAGAAATGTGGAATAAACCGTTGGCATGGATAAAATTTTGCTTAGAACAAAAAAGGATATTTGTTTGAATTTCTTGTAAAGTCTATTGATTCGAAAGGAAAAAAAAATGTTTTGTATTATTAATAATGCAGGTTGAAGTGGAGAGGTTTTCTGGTTTTATTTTGAACGTAGTATTTTTTTAATTTAAAAGCATCCTGAACTCTGGATTAGCTATTTATGAAAAACTTATTCTCCGAAATAATTATCAAACTTGTTCTCAAAACAGTTGTTATCGACTAATAATTCTGTTTTAGTTAAAATATTAATTGACATCAACAAGATTTATCAAAGAATGACTTATGAATGTTCAGTGACGATTTATGACATGCTACACCTCAGATGTTTAAATTATTGATGAAAATAGGAAAGAAAGTTCCACAGCCCGGACTCGAACCAGGAACCTTGACAATATCGTTCGCTGGCGATATTTACTCCCCAAGGTTGCTCTACTTAATACGTTTTAGAACGTTTAACAATAATCGTAGAGATACTTTGATGTTACAGATACAAGATTTCATTCTAATGATCTTCACAGTCCCGCTGTTAAACTTTGTAATGTTTTTAATGTTGTTATTAAATCAGATCCCTATTTTAACTTATTTAGCTCATAAATCTCACTGTTATTGGGTTTTCTAATGACCTGTGTTGCAAGAGGCATGACACTTAGTTTCTGCTGAGCTATCTTCCCTATCGGGTTTACCCTTGTGTCACAAACCTATTAAATTAAAATAATATTTTTATTAATTGCTGGTCCTATTTCCTAATAACTATATGATCAAAAATTTAGAGAGACCAACATATCTTCAGACAACAAGAATTAGTAAGCAGTGGCACCCCCTTTTGCTCTAATAACAGCCTCACTTTCCGATGAACACTATCTCCGAACTGTTCCCACAATGTTGACAGGTCACAGTTGTCCAAGATGTCCCGATAAGCAACAGCGCATTCATAGTTCCTTTAATAGATAATAGCTGACCCAATCCGAAACCTGAAAAAGAGCTCCATACCATAATGCCGCCTTCTACAAACTTTACAGCGGGCACCACACACGCTAAGTGTAGGAAACTTTCTCCAAGCATTTTCTAAACCCGACTTCGTCCAATAGTTGTGTCAGTGTGTACCGTGATTCATAAGTTCATGGGACACGTTTCTACTATTCCATGCTCCATTTTCTGCGAGTATTACACTACTCCGAACGTCGCCTGGAATTGTTATCAGTGATGAAGGGCAGCACCTCTGTAGAAACCCAGGGAATGGAGTTACCGAGGAATGGTGACTGTCTTGACAACACAGGAAGCAGAATTTCTGAACTCTGTAGCAATCATTTCAGCGGAAGACCTTCGATTGCTCCTGGTCAACGTGCAAGCACTTGGCGATCTCTATAGTAAATTTCTTGGGTCTGCCAGTTCGTGGTTGCACTGTTGTAGCTCCCTGGGTTCTCTATTTCATATTCATATTGCCTAGAGTTGTACGGGGTATTTGTAGAATGGGGAAATCTCACGTAATGACTTATAGCACAACTGGCATCCTATGGTAGTCGCTGAACTCTTTTGAAGCAGATATGTGCCTGAAGGTGTGTTATGTTATTTCACACATCAATTTCATGCGACATTTGGCACATTCTATGAGTTATGAGGGATTGCCTTTTAAGAGCTTAAGTTCAATTTAGTCAATTCTCCTCGATTAACACATCATATTTATTGGCATTTTTCTAAACTTGATGCTATGTGTCCGTTCCAACATTATGTTGCTCTGATAGTAGAAAATTAAGTAAACCTGTTTGAATAAGATGAAAAGATGGTATACTACTAAGTCATTAAGTTTGTAGACTATTGTTTTTGTCGTACCATATAACAAGATTTTGGCATACATACCCTTACACATTTCCACATTCTCTCAAAATAGTCGCCGTTGGCCGCCATGCAAGTCTGCCAACGTTGGTATAGCTGTTGGTAACCCTCTGAAACGCGTTATCAGGAATATCCCGTGTAGCTGTTTTAGTAGCAGTGATGATCTACCCTGAAATCAGCCGACTGAAATCTACGCCCACGAGGATGAGGTCAAAGAGAAAGAAGTCGCATGGTGTGGAGGCTGGCAGATGCTGATTTTGGTTATGTAATCCTGCAGAACCAAATCCATAATTGTTTAGCATCTTCCAGAACGTGCTTTGCTGGTAAAATTTACCAAAATAGTGAATCTGCTACTGAAGCTTTGCAAAAATTTCGTTCTTTGAAGCAGCTACGTACAAAATGTCCGCTCACTGACAACGGAATAAGAAGAGTAATTGTGAAATTTGAAGAAACAGCTAGGAAGAGGACGAAAGCGTGTTGATCCTCAGGTGGTGGATGATGTAGGGACACAAGTGGAGGACAGGGTGTCAAATTTCACGAGCAGCACTAGTGTATATTGACCGCGTATTGCAGGAGTTTTGCACCACAGGATTCTTCAAGAAATTTTACACTACAAGTGTGTAGTCTATTCTTGCGTTCTCTATAAATCTTAATATAATACACCCTCTCTTGGCGGTTTTTGGAACTAACTTTGTTTTGCTCTGGAAAAAATTCCCCGTCATATAATTCAGGCATTTCCAAAATTACATGATTTTCTGATGAATAGATTTTGCTGCAGGGAGCTACGAAATGTTAACTTTAATTTTAGGCACCCTGTATATCTTACATTTAAATTAAACCTCCATTTCTCTCTATAATTCTAAGAATGTTATCTGAGACATTTTTCAACTTCAGTTTGGTCAATTTATATTTTGAGGACTAAGTCAAAGTCATAAATATCCCAATTGTTAATTTCTTAATTAGGCAGAGTATACGGCTTCTTCGAAAAGGGAGTGTTCACTTCGGACAAATATATTTCTTCGTTGATTTTGCAGAAGACCTGAGAAGAAATTGTGAGATCGATTCCCTGCAGGTACAGATAGTTAACTATGAGCTTTACTCGGATAGTAATGTTTTATCCCTACTTTTTTTCCTCAACCAATACTAAAGATATAAAGAGTGAAATTTCTGCATTTTACAAATTTTCAACTTCAAGCATTTTGTCATGTATGAATGGCATTCTGACAGATAGCGAATCTGTAGTAATCTGTTGAATTGTCGTCTGTAAGCTATTATCATTACAGGCCTATTCGTTTACGACGAATTGCAGACCCGAACTGTGACAACACGTCACAGTATGACACAGCACACAAATTCTGACCTCGCTCTTGGAAAATGGGCTAACAGCAAGCCTTCACAGTCCCAGAACACTGATCTTGCCAGCTGATGGCAGTCGCCTCGAATTTTATGGCGGACGGTGAGGACGAGTGTATTGAATTACTTTTGACTCAGGCTGGTAGTGATGCATGGCGTACTGTTAGAGATGTTGCAAGGACAAGGCCAATCGCTGCATCTTGTGCTCCTCAGTAAGCTGTCGGGGAATCCATCGGGCACACACTTTATGGATCTGCAGAGTGTCATGAATTATGATGTAGGCTAAACCATCAGAACACCCTATTTCAGATGCGACGCTGTCTATTGTAACTCGCCTTTCACCTCGAATCAACTCCTCCACACGCCGTACCAATGCATCGATCGCAATCTTGATAGGTTTACCTGGTCGTCAGTACATTTCCGCACCCAATTTTACACTGCTGGACGCGACAAACAGTTCTCACCTTACACGGGTAATAACTTTCTTTATGAATGTCCTTGGCGGCCTTCCTTTTCCCATATAAAACAAACAACCGTACGCTACTCCTCTACTGTACACATATCGAGCACTGTCGCCATTGTCAAATGACTGGCGCATTCGGATGTGTGGTCACCACGGTCTATAGATATTCAAGGTCATCGATCTTCGGCCATTTTTCATTGTTTCTAGAAGCTAAGGAAAACAGATCGCGCCAGGTGCCGCATAGATCGCACTATAGCCGACCGCAACTTGCGATAGACATTTTCATTGAAACTGAATACGAAAGTAAAGTTTCTGTCTGCCGATAGGGTGGCACTGCAGGCGCATTTAGGTAGATTTAAAGCACTGTATAGAGAAAGTATGGACAATCCATTCTTGTAGGCAGCCATTTTGT
Organism: Rhysida immarginata; assembly: GCA_023313115.1. Taxonomy (NCBI): domain Eukaryota; kingdom Metazoa; phylum Arthropoda; class Chilopoda; order Scolopendromorpha; family Scolopendridae; genus Rhysida; species Rhysida immarginata. The sequence goes on along the minus strand of JAHWFO010057283.1, from coordinate 3,331,417 downwards.
ATCCTATTTCAAATGATGATTGCTTCTTGTTTTGTAGCAAATTCATACTTCACAGGTAAATTTCCCTCTAACTTTTGTCAAAAAAGGAAGTATTCAATATGTAAGTTTGAATTTACTGCAGAATACTTTCAAAACAAGGAGCAATCATCATATGAAAAAGGAATCAAAACGGATTTCTGCAACAATGATTGTCCATACTTTCTTTAAACAGTGCTTTAGGCAGATTGTACATGCAGCGCCACTTTTCAATAGAGTTCCAGCCCTACCGGGAGCTAGAAACTTTAGCTTCATTTTAACAATGGAGCTCGATGACTATGAATATCTTTAGATCGTGGTGGTAACAGATGTCTGTTGCCTAGCAACATTCAACATTCCCTAGATTGTTAGGGAATTCAACAATACCGCTTGGATGTCTTTATGAAACTTCAACTTTGATCTAACAGCTATTGGTTGAAGCCGATTAACGCTTTCCAAAGAAAATAATGAATGCGCAACTTGAGATAGTGCTGACGCTATTTGACGATTGACTTTTTATTGGCTTAAAATAAGAGAAAAAGCCTAGAGGGGAAAAAAAACCACAAATGCGGTGCGGTCCAGCCAAGATGGCTAAAACCATGGTTTCGTTATAGTGGCTAGAACAGTTTCGCTTCATGCTTCGACGTTTGTTTATATCGTGGGTTCATTGTTAAGCGATGAAACTTCTTGCGTATTATTTCGCATGGTGATATGCCTGACCAGTTCCTGGGTTTTGTGGGTTGGTCAATCTGCCGTTTTTAACTTATTTACTGACGTTCCCTCGTATTTAGCGATTTTTATTCTAAATGGACAAACAAATATTAAATTAAAATGTTTGATTATTCTAAATAAACATACTGCCTACGTTTATCAGGATATGCGACTAATTAAAATACATCAACTTCTATACACTGAATGACCGGAGATTATTATGACCACCCCATCAGTACTTTGTTGGGCCACCTTTTGCCTTCATTTCTGCGGCGATTCTTCTTGGCATTGACTTCACGGGATGTTGAAAGGTGATGCGAGGAATCTGATACCGAGTCTGATTAATAGCACTGTCCAGTTGTGTGAGATTTGATGGTTGTGGAACCATCTTCCTGATGGCTCTTTCAACTTCGTCCCACAAATGCTCAGTTGGATAGAGATCTGGTGGTTGTGGGGGCCACCTAAGCAAGGTAAAGTCTCCCTCATGTTCTTGAAACCACTCCTACACAATACGAGTACAGTGGCATAGCGCATTGTCTTGTTGAAAGAAGCCATCTCCATTGGGATATGCCGTCAACATGATAAGATGAACTTGGTTAGCAACGATACTTAAGTAAGTTGTACTATTCAGAATTTGTTCCACACGAATTAAAGGGCCCAAATCATGCCAGGAAAACATGCTCCAAACCATAACACTATTCCCATCAGCTTGAAGTGTTGCACTCATGCATGTAGGTCCATGCTGTTTCCGCCAATTTCTCCCTCTGCCATCTGCATGATGCAACTGGAAACGTGATTCATCGGACCACATGACTTTTTGCCAATACTCGACTATCCAATCCTTGTGTTCCTGCTCGAATTGGAGACGTTTTATCTTGTTAACTGCAGACAGCAAAAGTGTTTGAACAGACCTTCGGCTTCCATATCCCTTACGATGCAGTGTACGGCGAACAATGAGTTCAGATATCATTGTAGTAATTTGATGCACTGTGGCCTTCTGTTGTCTAGTACCAGTCTTGCCAATATCCGTTCTGCCCGAACATGACTAGTCGCTGACGGCCACAACTCGCATGTTCAGGCCCAGTTTTTCGGCTGACAGTCCAGTCTTTAAACACATTAAAAACAGCTGCTCTTGAACATTTAACGAATGCAACTGTTTTTCTGACACCCGCTCCATGGCTCCGAGCGCCAACAATCATCCCACGTTCAAAGGCTGTTAAATCGCGTCGTTTACCCATATCTTCGGAAACAAACCACTTCTATTGTCGTGGTGAACAACCTGCTTCGCTATTTATAATGGTCTGGCTCTCTAGTAACTTTAGCGCGAAGAGTTAATAGCTAATTTGCCTACAAACAACAGTAAAGCCCAATGCTGCTATTTTTTTCATTCAGTTTTCTAATATCCAAAACTTTGCTGAACCCTGGCATCTGTCGAAATTCCCCCGCATGAAAATTTTAAAGTCGTCTTTCTATTTTAAAAGGCGCACTTTCTAAGTTTCTGAATAAGATTAATTGGATAAATAATATAATCCTTTAGAATAATGCGATTCTAAGAAATAAAACTGAATTGGCGATTCTCTAAAAATGAGAATATGGAAAGTATGTGTGCCTTAACTGATTACAAGATTCTAAAAGTTTTGCCAGATCAGCTTATAAAATATCCCTTTATGGTTAGAAATGGTTCCTTTTAAAATAAAACATTAATTTGACGCCAAACATTCTCGAGATATAATTATACGAAACTGTGATTTTTCCCCATCAAAATGATACAATCACATATTCATTTTAAACTCGGAAATCTTCCCATCTCTGTCTCCTGCTCGTTCTCTTGGCTTTATTGTTAACTGAATTGATTGCAGTAATACCCATCGGATGAGCGGTGATAAGACATCTTCTGCGCAGCTCTTTGGCATTATTTATAATGCCAAAGCTAAAGCTACTGAATAGGGAGAGCGGTTGCCTAGCAGTAGTGGCTCATTCATTTGAAGCCTTCTGCCGAACAGTGATGGATTCGAGAGCGGCAATAACTCAAGCGCGTACAGCGGAATGCACTTTGTTTCCACCGCCCCTATATCAAATCATGCTGGGCAATGCTTGGCAGCCCGCCGTCTTCTCCACGACATACTCATGATTATTAAGCACTAGTTCACCGACAGGGAAAGAGAAAAGTCATCTCTGCCCTCTGCAGCAGCAGTAGCTTTGGCTCCTCTTTCTTTTTTTATTATTATTATTATTATTATATATAGATATCGACTCTAGACAATGAATGTTGGAGCATGTGCTGGATTTTCTTAATCTCATCGTTCCCTCATCTCAAGCGTGCCCCCCTATTTCATTAAGATGATACGTCACTTCAGCCACATTGGAGTGAGTGAGATTAATGTTTTGCGAAGTAGTGAGGTCGATGTAAACGACGTAGTTAAACCCCTTCCCTTGTTACAACAACATCGCTCTGATTGATATCCCTCGAAGCCGAGCCACCAGTCAGAGAGGGGGACTGTGAGCATAAATTCTCCTCGCGCTCTTGTCACTCGCACTTGTGCTGATGAAGTCAAATAGTAATCGAGTATACGCGGAAGAAAAAATGGTTTCGATAAAAGTATTCTCTGTGTGAAAGAGGAATAAACTCGAAGCAATTTATCCGGCAATTAAGCTAAAGCGATTGGCATCAGTTTAATCAATAGTGGCGTTTTTATTGTTTAATTGGAAAATTAAAAGTTTTGGAAAAAAAAATCCATTAAAGTTCACCCAGGAGACTTCGAGAAGAAGAGTTACGACAATTCAAAGAACAGGAGGCAATTTTGAGCCCTTGTTGTAGCGTTTGCCTTGTCATACCTGTTTTATAGAGTTTCCTTTGACAACAAGTGTATTGTCCTTTATAAAGTAGAAATAAATCACAGTTTACAACTCCTATACTCTTTAACGTTAATTTCGTCTACTGCAGGATACCTTCAAATCGTTATAACACTAAAAAGAAGCATTTTTTCCATAAAAGATTTATTAGGCATGGATATGCATATTTTGACTCCCAAGGCAGTCTTCTTTCAGCATGACAAAGAAATTGTACAGAGCAAATTATACACTACCCTATCAAAAGTCATGGGACACCATCACTTTAATAGAAACACTCAAAAATATACATATTTTAGTATCTTGTTGTTCCACCTTTTGCTACTATCACAGCTTCTACTCTCTGGGGCATACTGTCCACAAGTTTTTGATACGTTTCGACAGGTATTTTTCGCCATAAGTGTCTTGGACGGCTCGGTCAGAGATTTCGGGCGTTCCGCACATGCGCGCAATCGACGTTCCAACACGTCCCACAGATGTTCGATGGGGTTCAGACCGGAGCTCTGTGCAGGCCAGTCAAGTTCTCGAACCCCCTTTTCATCAAACCATGTGCCTACAGCCCTTGCTTTATGGCAAGATGCGTTATCGTGCTAAAACAGAAGGGCCATGAGAGATGGGAGTGCTGCGTTGTCCAGAATGTCTTGGTAACGCTCTGCGTTTACATGTCCGTCCAAAGAAACGATTGCACCCAACCCATACCATGAAAAGCACTCCCACACCATCACTGACCCTCCGCCGAACTTCACCGTGGGCACAACTCAGCTTGGCAGATAAAGTTCGCCGGGCGTTCGACATACCCAAACCCGTCCATCTGATTGCCAGATAGTGTAGCGGGACTCATCACTCCATTCAACTATTCGCCATTGATCCAGAGTCCAATGTCGTCGCTCTTTGCACCATTGCAATCTCCTCGCTGCGTTGCCGGTGCTGATGCGAGATTTGTGGGCTGCCGCTCTGCCATAAAAACCCATTGCATGCAGTTCCCTGCGAACAGTCAGGGTGCTCACAGTTGTTCCCGTCGACTCTATGAACGACCTTGTCAGTCCATCAAGCGATGTGTGACAGTTTGCAGTGACCACTTTAAGGAGAGCCCTTTGGTCTCTGGCCGACATGATCTTGGGTCTTCCAGTCCTAGGCGGAACACTTGTGGTGCCTTTTTCTTTCCATGCCCGGATGACGTTGTGAACGGTCGATTTCAAGATGTTTAGGAGGGTTAACGTCTCTCTAACAGTTTTGCCTGCGAGATGGCACCCAACAATTTGCACCTCTTTGGGAGTCTGAAAGCTCTTTTCTTTGAGACTTTCACGCAAGCATCATCTCATAATAGCATACTCTCTGTTATGCCAACAGTAAAATTACAAAGGAATGTCTCATTTTCATGCAAGTCAGAATTGTCCCATGGCTTTGATACAGGAAACAGGGGGCCGAATTCGAATTTTAAGCCGCTTGTGTTTGCTTCAGTTTAATAAACAGCATGTTCGGAATCGATGGTAACAGCTGCAGCATTAATGAGATACGTACTTCATTCAAAATCGCTACCAATAACTGGTGATTTGGGAGGCCTTGCCACAGAATTCCATTCCCATTACAAGTACCACCATGTTGCACAGCACTGCTCCTAGCGACCAAGGGTAGATCGCCCGCCCTCATCTGCTCTTTCACATCTGACAAACGACAATAATACATGTATGTTCCACACAACTTATACATATCTTTATTGGCATTTCGTACAGCAGTGTATGGCATTCATTGAGAATTATTATATGCTGAAAAGTATATATTGGTTTCGCTCTGTTTGTGTGTCTGTCTGTCCGTCTGTCTGTCTGTCTGTATGTCCGACGATTACTTAAGAATGCTTAAACTTTTTCAAATTCTGCTTTCACTATTCGATAGAGACCCTTCCTGAGCTCACCTGATTAGTTTGTGATTGAAATCGGTCTAACAGTCACGTGACTATTGAGGCCCAACCCCCCCCCCCCCCCATTATATTTTTTTATTGGCTATATAAGGCATGTAATATGTCATTCCAACGGGAATGACGAGCACAAGACGAATATGACATTCATTTCGATTTTCGAAATGCTATATCCGAGAAAATGACCCCCAAAAAGTACTAAACTGAGCCTTTATTACGAGCTTTAGCTAAAGCTATATATAAGAATAAAAGCATAATCAATATCTTTATGTGCCTGGCCGGCCATCGTTTGCACGATAACGTGAAAATGGAAGAATTCAACTGCGATATATCAACTTTTGATGGGCTCTCGTGGGCCCCTTCAGGCACGTGTACTAATGTTAAGAATATGAACTTAGGGCATGTAATATATCAAACGTTTCGTATTGACGAGTTATAAGTGAATACAGTGTTGCTTTTTGTTTGTAACTTAAGCATTGTTGATGGCAGCCTGGAGCACGTGCCCGTTATGAAGCTCTGTCGATGCACGTGCTCATTTCGTTTTAAAATTCAGTGCTGTTAGGCCTAATGTAAAATGTGACTAATTAATGTTCAGGCGATTGTTAAAAATGGCTAAATAATGTTAGGCCTAAAGTTAAAAATGGCTAATTAATGTTAGGCCTATTGTTAAAAATGCCTAATAATTGTTAGGCCTATTGTTAAAAATGGCTAATAATTGTTAGGCCTATTGTTAAAAATGGCTAATAATTGTTAGGCCTATTGTTAAAAATGGCTAATAATTGTTAGGCCTATTGTTAAAAATGGCTAAATGTTAGGCCTATACTTAAAATGACTACGTAATATTAGGCCTATAGTTAAAAATGGATAATTAATGTTAGGCCTATACTTAAAATGACTATGTAATATTAGGCCTATAGTTAAAAATGGTTAATTAATGTTAGACCTATAGTTAAAAATGGCTAATTAATGTTAGGCCTATAGTTAAAATGACTATAATGTTAGGACTATTGTTAAAAATGGCTAATAGATATTAGGCCTATTGTTAAAAATGGCTGAATAATATTAGGACTATTGTTAAAAATGGCTAATTAAAGTTACGCCTGCAGTTAAAAATGATGTGTGGATAGAATCAAAGGTATTTCCATGGTTTATTTAAACCACCTGCAAGTAAAAGTGAAATATTAAAATTTAAAATCACATCTGCGTCACCAGTAAAGCTCCTTGGAATGCGTCACAGGACAAGATTTTTCCCGACAATGCTTTGCAACAATGATTAAGAAGGGATGAATGGTAGCTTTGATTTAGAAGGGATGAATATCTCTAGGCGAAGAAGTTTAAAAACATTTAGACGCGAGCATTTCATTTCTCATTTCGCGCGTGTTCGGAAAGATTCGTGTGAACGCTGCAATCGAATACGTAAATTGACATGCAGTTTTCGCCATTGCTGTATATAAAATATTATTGTAATATTAAACAACAAATTTTTATAGTCTTCTTTTCAGCATATTTGAAAATCGTTTTACGAGTTACATTCTTGTTATATGGTTTCGCTCTGTTTGTGCGTCTGTCTGTCCGTCTGTCCGCCGGTATGTCCGACGATTATTCGAAAATGCTTTAACTTTTTCAAATTCTGCTTTCACTCTTCGATAGAGACCCTTCCTGAGCTCACCTGATTAGTTTGTGATTGAAATCGGTCTAACAGTCACGTGACTATTGAGGCCCAACCCCCCCCCCCCATTAAATTTTTTTATTGGCAATATAAGGCATGTAATATGTCATTCGAACGAAAATTACGAGCACACGACGAATATGACATATTTTTCGATTTTCAAAAAGTACTTCAATTACCCCTTATTATAAGAATACAAGCTTAATCCTTACGTTCGTCTGTCTGGCCGGCCATTGTTTGCACGATAACGTGAAAACGGATGAGCGTAACTCCGATGTATCAACTTTTGATGCAATTTCATGGACCCTTTCAAGCGCGTGGACAAATGTTAGGAATATGAACATAGGGCATGTAATATATCAAACGATTCGTACTGAAGAGTCATAAGTGAATATAGTGTTACTTTCTGTTTATCATTTAAGCATTGTTGACAGCAGTATGGAGCACGAGCCCGTTATGAAGCTTTGTTGAGGCACGTGCTCATTTCGTTTTTAAATTTCAGTGCTATTAGGCCTATTGTTAAATGGGCTAATTAATGTTAGGGCGATTGCTAAAAATGGCTAATTAATGTTAGGCCTATTGTTAAAAATGCTGAATAATGTTAGGCCTATAGTTAAAAATAGCTAATTAATGCTAGGCCTATTGTTAA
>JAHWFO010057283.1:3285060-3323598 GCA_023313115.1 Rhysida immarginata | reverse complement strand
CCTATTGTTAAAAATGGCTACTTAATATTAGGCTTATTGTTAAATATACTGAATAATGGTAGGCCTATAGTTAAAAATAGCTAATTAATGCTAGGCCTATTGTTAAATATGACGAAATAATGTTCGGCCTATAGTTAAAAGGGGCTAATCAATGTTAGGCCTATTGTTAAATATGGCTAATCAATGTTAGGCCTATTGCTAAATATGGCTAATTAATATTAGGCCAAATGTTAAAATGCCTAATTAATGTTAAACCTTTTGTTAAATATGGCTAATTAATGTTAGGACTATTGTTATCAGTAGGTGATTAATATTAGGCCTATTATATATAGTCCAAAGCTAATTACTGTTCAGCCGAATGTTAACAATAGGTAATTGCTGTTAGGCCAATTGTTAAAAATAGCTAATTGATGTTAGGCCTATTGTTGTTAACAGCTAATTATTGTTAGGCCTATTATTATTAAGAAATAATTACTGTTATGAATTTTTAGCAACTGTTGTAATCTTATGCAGTTTGTGTACGGCCTGTGAAGCTCTTAATGTAGGGAACGCGAGAAGCTATGACAAGCGTACAATAACTTTATAATAGACAATATAGAAATTATTTTGAGTTTGCAAGTTTTTACGTACTGACCTGCTCAATGTGTACACCAAGTATACCTCAAATATTCATGTTAATACTCTGTTGTGCATGTGCATCAATGTGCATCTGCATCGTTGTACAAAACAAGGAATTTGTATCGTTTTGTGTATTAACGTGGACGTGAAGCAATAAAACAGATGTTGGTGTGGATAGAATCATAGAATTTCCATTGTTTATGTAGACCAATTCCAAGTAAAAGTGAAACATTCAAATTTAAAATTACATCTGCGTCACAGCTAAAGCTCCTTGGAATGCTTACAAGATTTTTCCCGATACTGATTTGCAACAATGATTTTTCTCTCCTAACGTTTATGATTCAGAAGGGATGAATTACTCTAACAATGGAAAGAACATAGGCGCAGTAGTTTAAAACATTTAGATGTGCGAGCATTTCAGTTCTCATTTCGCGCGCGTTTGAACTCTGCAATCGAATACGTAAATTTATTTGCAGTTTTCGCCATTGCTGTATATAAAATATTACTGCAATATTAAATAACAAGGTTTTATATTCTTCTTTTCAGCATATTTAAAAATCCTTTTACGAGTTATTTTCTTGTTCTTAAGCGATTTCCGTACAAGTTGCGATTTCCCCTACAAGAGCCAAAAGTTAGATTTGTGTGGCCTCACCGCTGATTTCATAATCGGTCCGATTTTCTTCGAGGAAGTCATGGGACTGATCTAAACTCAGTTACCGTCTCTGTTACAGACCAGCATCATTCCAGAATTTTAAGCGTAACAAGCACTGCTTACAGTCTCCTTTATGCAAGAGGGAGCACCACGCATATTGCTGCGCCTGTACAATGACTGCTCTGCTCAACATTTGGAGAGAGTCGTGTCCTCAGTCGATATTTTCCGCATGCATGTCCATCCCGATCGCTCGATCTGACGCCTTTGACTATGGGGATACCTGAAGTCAAAACTGTACTGCGACTAACCCACCCCATTGGCAACATTGAAAGATTCCATCCGGCAATAAGTGTCTGCCAAGCCGAGAGAAATATTGCTTAATGCAGTGAACAGTGTGATGCCTCCTCTGACGGCTGTGCTGAATGACGGATGGCACATAGAACATTTGTAAGCCGATAGTTGATCGCGCATCTTCCTGTCTGAAAATTTATAAACTGATGTCTATAACTTGACAACGCCATCTGTTGGTAAAAATCGAACAATTCTAGTAATTTTTTTGAAAAAAAATTATCCGGCTTCATTTCACCTGGTCCGCTACGATTGACAGATAGCCACAGGCATTCAAATTTCCCTCTAGACGAATTAGTGGACCTAACTCCTCCCAACAGAAGATCCCCTACATACTATCGCTACCACCCTGTTTCCGGCCCAGAATAGCCTCCTGCAGTCTCTTTTCATGGCGTCTCATACTATCGCCCGTCAATCTTATGGAGTAAAAACCTTGACTCGTTGGAGAAGGTTACCTTAACCCACTCGTCTGTGGTCCAATGGCGGTGCTCACGTGCAAAGTCCAGGCGTTGTTGAAGATGACCCCTGGTCAACATGGGTGCAGCAACCACGCGTCGACTGTTCAGGTCCATCCGTAGCAGGGTGCGTTCAACGGTAATGTCGGATACACGTCTGTTGGTACCACTGTTGAATCTGGTGGTCAGTTGGACTGTGGCTCTCCTGTCATCTTTTACGAGTCTTCGTAGGGCCGCTCATCCCGTTGGTCGGCGTGATGGCGTTGGGACGCGATTTCTGTTCCTGCTGTCCACTCTTTACTACAGCGGACCGTGGACATTTCACAAATCTTCGTTTCGGAGATGGTGCCACCCTTGCTGCGATAACCTATTATCTTCCCCTTTTGGATGTCCGTTAAATCCGGACGTTTACCCATTTTAGGGCTCGTGCACCTGCCGTTTGATGCACCAGCTTCAAAGATTTCTCAGCCTGTTATGCAAAAACGGGCATTTGAACATGGGTCCGAATTTGAACGCTAGATCAGGCAAATCGAATCCCATTTCATGAACTGTTTGGCCTTGGGCTTTCTTGAATGTCATGGCGAACGAAAGCTGAACTGGGAACTGGCGTCGACGAGACTGGAAAGGCAAACCGCTTTCACATGTAAGCAAGGGTATTTTCTTTTCCGTGCATATTGCCCGTGTTGATACCATTGTTGGTACAAACACTACGGGCCTATTGTTCTGCTCGTATCGTATAACCCCTTGTTCTACTCGTCATGATGTGGAGAATCTAAATAATGTCTCCCATCGTCTAATTCGGTGTCGTTCACGATTTCGTGTTTTGAAAATTGCTTTAAAATATCTACCAATCAACAGCTTTGGAAGTATTTTTTATTATGGCCTATTTGCCTTGCATTGGTGGAGATGAGATATACATTGATGTTCCGTGCATATTGTTGGAAACTCAATATGCTCATGCATTGTAGGCTCATGACAGGCAGTCGGAAGGACAAAACAAAATATGTACAGGGTATGTATAAAAAGTATCGGGAAAAGTTTCGGAAAAATAGATTTATTTCAAAAACCTTAATATTCTTCAAAGTACATCCCTTGAGCGTCGACACACTTTTGCCAGCGGCTTTTCCACGACGCGAAGGCTCCCTGGTAGGCAGATTCCGGAAGGTCCTTAAGGGTACGCGTGCAAGCTTCTTTGATGGCACTTAGGGTCCCATGGTGGTGTTCTTTGAGGGAGGATTTCACTTTTGGGAATAGGAAAAAGTCTGCTGGGGCCAAGTCGGGACTGTAAGGAGGTTGGGGAATTGTCAAGACACCGTTTTGCGCTTCTGGTTTTGGTCGTCCGTCAAGACCTTCGGGACGAGTTTGGCGCAATCTTCCGCATTGCCAAATTTGCAGTGATAATGGTGTGCACTGTCATCTTATCAATGCCAATTCGATCTGCGATCATGCGCACACGACCTGAATTCAGACAGTCGGAATTCAGCTTTTTACGCACACGTTACACGTTTTCTCGTCCATCTTTGAAGAGCTTGTGCCACTTAAAAACTGCAGTTTGTGACATGCCTTCATCCGTGAACCGAGTACGCGGGTTCGACCACGGCCGAGGAAGACGAGGATTTTTTCAGGGGGAAAATCCTGAGATCACGCACTTCCTTCGAAAGGGAAGTAAAGCCGTTGGTCCCATGTAGTCGTTTGCCGGCTGCACGTTAAAGAACCCTTGCGAGGCAAAATTTGCGGCCCCTATAACGCCGTCCTGAAATGACCATGGCAGTTGAAAAGGAGGTTAATGACTAATGACTTTGAAAGGGGTGGTTGTCAATGAACCAAGCACTGCGACCTCAGGTCTATTGTACTATCCCCTAATGACGATGAAAGAACGATTATGAACGAGACAAGCACAAACATCCATGCCCTAGGCGGGATTCGAACCCGCGACTCGCTGGTGTCGAGATCGGAAAGACCTGTGCCTTAACCCTCTCGGCCACCGAGCCGGCAAGGAGGTTAATACCAAAAGCAAACCAAACAAACAACAATCATCCGTGAACACTTGGCGAATCATGCCCAACGTCTCCGTACCCGATTTCCCCAGTCTAACACAAAATTTGATGGCGTATCGCTGTTCAATCGTTCGCTGCATTTTGAGCTTATACCGAGTCACTCGACAGGGACCCATTAAAACTTCGATCTAGCCTGAACAAATGCTAGCAGGCGACTAACGCTTGGCGCTTTTTGAAGGTCAGACCCCACACCACCGAGCACGCTGCGAGCTACAGTCACGACAGGAAAAATTGTTCCCGATACTTTTTTTATACAGATCCTGTGTATAGATAAACTAAAACTGATCAAATGGGATATTGAAGAAGTTGTTGGGCTTTGTATTTTATCATATAATAAGAAAATATAAACATTTAAATTAAAATTGTTTAATTTATTGATAGTGTTTAACTTTGAAATATCTAGTTTCTTATCACAATATACGGAGAATGCATAATCAGAATGTAGAAAAATATTAGTCTCTTTATAATAAATAGAAATTAAATTTTTAAATTTCCAAATTTAATTTCTAAAAACCACTCGGTGGCTCATCTTTAATTTTCCCTGCACTTTATATTCCCCGATTGTACAATTTATATTCCTTCATAAAGCATTCGCTTATTAAATTGTGAACTTTTCGCCTTAAATTAAAAGCAACTGCTTCAACTTCATGTTCCTTCCATCACGAAATATTTAATTTTGACGTCATTTTTTATACCTAGCCCTTTTTCAGTTTTTAAAGAAAATTTTAAAAATTATGTTAATGCAAAATTTTTGAGGTTGCAACGAAAATTTTATGAAAGACAAAGGAGGGGAGAAAGAGAATTTTTTTTAATCTTATTCTCCGCTAAGTTTAGTCTCCTTTAAATACATTAAGGAAAAAAGAAATTCTTTGTTAATGACGCCTGCCATAACTCTAGCTTTAAAGTTTAGCCATGCATTAAAAATGTCTTAACATCAATAAATCATAAAAAAGAAGATATTTTTTTTTTTTAATTTCTGAGGGCAAGGGCGGGTGGATGGGGAAGTGACGTAGAATAAAAAATAAAAAATAGCATTTCCAAAAATTTATGATCTTAGGCTTGGTAGAAGTTTAAGGAGCGCTGTGATGAAATGATAAGAGAGGAAGCAAGAGTATCTTCATTTTGATGTTGGCTGAGGATGATTTAGAGAAACCTGAAAATATTTTAGAGCTTACGAGAAATTTTTAAATGATTTACATTTCTGGTCTTCTTTAATGCTTTTTTTGCGTTATTCCGTTGACAAGCGTTTTAATTGAAGAGGAAATTTGAAAAAGAAGTTTCAAAAACATATTTTTTAATTTGTCGATTACACGCCTGGCTCACTGGCATGGTAACCGTTTCACATTTATCCAGATGGCTGCCAATCATCTACGAGAATTGATCGGATGTCTATTTCACCGGGACGACCTCAAAGTATTCGAAATTATTTTTTTAATTAAAAAATTTTATATCGAAAAGAGATAGGAGCCATTTCATTTGAAATCGAGTTCCAGTTCAAAAGGATTCATGCAACAAGAAAGGAAATTATTTTACTTTGATATGCTAGTTACTACCTTAATTATTAAAGCGCAGTATTAGGAAAGTAATTCAATAATTAAGGGCAAATTGCATTATATTAAAATGCATATCATATACAAGCAGGACAGTTTACTAAAATAAAAACAATTCTCACAAATGAAGCATTTTCAGAAAGGAATGTTTCAAATAAAAGTTATTGACTTTATAGGGAAACGAATTGCTTTGTTTTATTTGAAAAAAATTATCCAAAGTTGTTTCTTTATTTATTATTTCACTTATGAGACATTTCGCATTATCCAATTAAATGGTCTACGCTGTACAGATCCAAACAACTTATTATTTTTTCCATTTAATACAGGGTGATTCAGTCAATTTCTGACCATTTCACTCGAATGACGTGCATTAGGGATAAACAATTGAAAGAATATGAGCGCCATATCGAATTTCTAAATAGTTGGAGTTTGTATTGTTGCAATGGCGCTGCATGAAAATCGTATTGTTGAAAAATGGCGCCCGCATTATCAACAGAGCAGAAATGCAAGGTTGTCGAATGGTATTTCGAGACAAAATCACCTGTAACCGTGCAAAGAAAGTTCCGGAAGGAGTATAAGTGTCGAGACGCACCAGGCAGGCGAGCAATCATGGATTTTGTCAAGCAATTTCGTGCCACTGGATGTGTTAAAGGCAAGAAAAAAGGCGGGAGCGAAGCTAGTGTTCGAACGGCTGAAGTTGTCGAAAATGTTCGCACAAGGTTGGTCGATTCCCCTACCAAAAAATCTGTTCGCCACCTATCCATTGAAAAAGGGCTGTCGTATACCACAACGTGGCGAATTTTGAGAAAGGATTTACACCAGTTCCCGTATAAGATCCATGTTTATCAGGAGTTAACAGACACTGGAAGACGGAAGCGACAACAATTTGCGATGGAGTTTGGAGCAGAAATGGAAGCCAATCAGGACATTGTGGACAACCTGTGGGTGTCAGATGAGGCCTTCTTCCATCTGTCAGGTGACGTTAATAAACACAACGTTCGTTTTTGGGGTTCCCAGCACCCTCATGAGATTCCTAAGTCACCTCTTCATCCAGGAAAGGTTATGGCTTGGTGCGCGATTTCCAAAAGAGGCATCATTGGTCCGTTCTTTTTTGAGGGCACCGTAACGTCACAGGCTTACCTTAACATGTTGGAAACCTTCTTCATCCCCGAGCTGCGAAGGAGGCGTATACCGCTTCGACATCAATGGTTTCAACAGGATGGGACTAGGCCTCACACCACTAATGAAGTGCTAGACTTTCTCAGTCAGAAATTCGGAAATCGTGTCATTTCAAACAGGTTTCCAGATCGATTCGGGGGTGGCTTTCTTTGGTCCCCTACGAGTCCTGACCTAAACCCATGTGATTTTTATCTCTGGGGGTTCCTTAAAGACAGTGTGTTCACTACAGCACCAAGAACCCTAGACCAGCAGCGACAAAGCATCGCCGACTGCTGCACCCTTGTGGATGCAGAAATCCTGGATAGTTATGAACAACTTCATCATTCGGCTGCGAGCAGTTCAAAACGTTCTTGATGGCCACATTGAGCATATCATCAACACTATTCCACGGGAATAAAAACTCCGAACTGCCTAAAATATCATACTGAAATGCTAAGTTTGTAAACATTAATGGGTCAATAAATCATAGTACTGAAATGGTCAGAAATTGACTGTATCACCCTGTATCATCCTGTAAAATGCCCTTTTTAAATCTTTGAATAAGTTTCTATATTCCAGTAAGAAAATTTTTATTTTGCTAAATTTGTACCACCTCCCTCAATTCTTCCTTAAGCCTGCCAAACATGATGGTTGAGCTTTTCGATACCCGAACTACACCTTCGTAAAGCTCATTCTTCTGCGAGCTTCCCTGAGTTTTCAGTCCTGATCACAAAAATCTTATACAAAATTAAGTTCCTAGCTCTCTTTTCGAGAGGGGTAGCCTTGATATTGCCACTCTTGTTCGAATCGCGCCAGCCTTGCCATCTGTTGCACACGTCAGAACTTGTCCTATCGGTGTCTCTACAAGGTATAGTAGTTTTAAGAAATTGTTTCCAATCTTAATAAATTTCCAGACAGTTAATAATGACTCTCTTTGAGAATGGGAAAATTGGTTATTAAAGCTTTTCTGCCATCAGAATTTTAGAATTCTCCTTTCTAAATGCTTACCGTTTATTTCCTATTTCTCCTAACTCAACGTGTCTCTTTGTTATAATCGTTTGCAATTTCTTACAGTTAGAAGACAGGTAATTGCTAAATTATTTTCATAGATTAAGAAATACAGAGATGCGATAGGAGCGGTAATAGCGATTTTTGTGAATTGCTTGAGCATTAATTTAGTTTCCATTATAAACAAGTATTACTAGAAAAATTTCGTTTCCATCATTCTCCAGAAAAATAGTGTTGTTTTTCTAAATTGATAATGCAACAAGAAGAACAAGAAAAATCCCATGGTTTGCTGCAATCAATTGTACCAAATCAATGTATAAAATCGTTTTAATTGAAAATCTAAAATAAACAAAAATGCATATTAAGGAATCCATATTTACTCTAACTGTTACGAAGTAAATTTAGGATTAATTAGGTGAAATATTAAAAGTGCATTATAGAGGCTGGTCTTAAGTTCAAAAGTATTTAGCGAAATAAGTAAAGTACTGGAATAAAAATTAGGAATGGAGAGAACTTTTCAAAAGAAATCAGTGTATAAAATTAAATTCATAAAGTTAACGCCTAATACATACGGAAAATATTTATTTCTTTATTTATTGGATTTGTGTTTACGCGAAAATATTTTAGCCAAGAACAAAATGGTTGAAAGTGACATGTACGAGGGGAAGTCAGTAAGTTCCAAATGGTGATTTAAAAAATACTAATTGAAATAGGAGTCTGAAGTACAGCTAGATTTGCACGTTATTATCTTCTTATTTCTCAACATAATTTCTGATATTGTTGATATCTTCTCGTTAAAAAACTGGGCTTTGCTGCCTGAGCCAGGTTTGCTCTTCATTTTCAACCTCCTCGTCATTTGCTTTTTTTCAGAGCGACTTTTCACCTCTCTGGTTCACTCACAAACCAACTTGACGGCTAGCGTTGTGCAAATGACGAGGGAGGATGAAAGTGAAGTGCAAATCTGGTATTTGCTGCCAGGAAATAAGAAGATAATAACGTGCAAATCTAGCTGTGTTTCAGATTCCTATCCGAATTAGTATTTTTTAAATCAATTTTGTAACTTACTTACTGACTTCCCCTCGTAATTAAGACACGTCTAAAAATTATTTATTATAACAAGGCGCATTAAAAGTAATCAATAAATGGGCTTTTAGTGTTGATGAAAAAATAAGAAATTAATTTTTTTTAATTTTATTTAAAAGTAACAAAAAAATTTTGTTATGATACGGGCTAAAAAAAATAAATAAAAAGTAGTAGTTATATTTCTCACAGCAAGTAATACATTAGAAATAGGTTGATTTAAATGCCAAATCTATCCGCCAGATGGCATCCCGTACGGTTTATGAATTTTGTTCTAGTTTATTTACAAAAATTTAGTGAAGATGAAAGTTAAAGACTTGAAAGAAAAGCTTCAGTTAATAGGAGCGAAAACTGGCGGAAATAAACAAGTATTGACTAACAGTGAGCAAATTTTATAATGAATTACGATTTACGAAAGTGACGATGCTAAATATTGGGCTAGGCTACGACATCTCATTCTACCTCACTGAATTTTTCGATCTGTAGGAGATCCATGAAACTTGAGATTTTTGTTTTTAACATTGTTGTTCGAACACTGCGGAACTGAACAATTTACATGCATGTTCTTATACAGTATTCTTAACATTGCCGAGATTTTCTCCTCATTTCGACCATAGCGTCATAGCCTCAGATACACAAAGCGTAGGCGCTGCCATCTATACTTAAATCAACCTATCAGTTAAAACAAATACTTGGCCGGTTATGTATATGGAAATATGATGTGTATATTATTTAACGGAAATTAATATTATTATGGAATTTTAATGGAAATTTAAATTATTCGGAAACTATGCCCTGCTAAGGATTGCTGATCGAGGCCAACGAGAGACAGGGCTGGGCACTCAAAAGTCACCTGACCATGGGGGTCCGAGCAACAATTCATCCTTCATTGTCTCTATCTTGGATTTTAATAGTGTTTTTTTGTTTGTTGGAAACATTGAAGGATGGATTGTTGCTCGGACCCCCATGGTCAGGTGACCTGGCCTGACTATCGTTGGCCTCTTGCTGTGGTTTTGTGACGTCACGACAACGACGTCAGCTGTTTCCCACTTTTATGCGCTCCTGTCTTATCTCTGTATCTCTTAATCTATTTTATTTCTGTTTGAGTAAAATTGAATAAAATCTATGTATGATTCTGTGATGAATCCGTAAATCTGAGATTAAGATAATTTATTCTGAGATATATAAATTAGCTTAGCTTATAATTAAGTTTGTGAAAATTGTATTTAATAATGCATTATGAAAATGTGTTGCACAATTATGATTTGAAAAGATTTATTCTGAAATGATTAATTTTGAAACTAACAAAATACTTAAATCAAAGATTTCTCAAATAGTGTTCAATTTTGCATCGTAAAGGAGGAACATCAATTATTTATTATATTCAATTCAATTTTAAAAGTTTTGGAAAATAATTCTTAGTCATAAGAAGAACATAAATACCGCGGCGATGAATACTTACTTGAAGTAAACATTTGCACTTTTTGTCAGTTTGTTTCATAAAAAGTAATTTTTTGACGATGTTATGGAAAAAAATTGAAAGAAGTTAATTTACTCGCATTAAAATGATTTTTCCTTTTTCAACGTAATGACAGTCTTTTGCAACATTTGCTGAAAACATTCTCCCAAAACTAATTACCTTCATTAGTATTTTAAAAAAATTAATTTTTTAGGCTCATCGTCCATCATTGCTGCCACTTTATTTCCTAACTTTCTTTGTCTTTCTAATATTCTTTCAGCACCGCCGAAAATTGACCGTTTCAACTTTCCCCAGGACTTGAGGGAAGGGATGAGGACTCGAATCTCGTGCATCGTGAGCGACGGCGATCTTCCATTGAGCATCACGTGGCTTAAAGATGGGCTCGAGATCCCCGAGACACTCGGTGTCCTCATCGCCAACGGGGACGATTTCTCCAGCTCCATCACCTTCCGCAGTGTCAGCGCCCTTCACAACGGCAACTACACTTGCGTCGCGAGTAACGCAGCTGCTACCGTCAGCCATACGGCCGAACTGCTCGCACACGGTACGTCTACATTTACAGACCTACACACAAACACACACACATCCAATCACACTCAAACCTTTTCTGATTAATTCGACAAAAGGTCTGTGCATCCATAATTATGTGCATACTTATAAGATAATGGCCACCGTTCTTCGTATCTCACACTGTTAAAGTTATTGTATATACAGAGTGGGCCAGAAAAAAGGATTCATGAAAATTTTCTAAGTTCGATGGGTATGGTCCAATGGGGGTGAGAGGTTCCGTTGAACTAAATGCTATCATTAGTAATTAATGTAATTTAGTATTTAATCACCTGTAATTGTCAATCCTTTGTTGCAACAATATAATTTTTTTCAATAAACCATCATCTCCTATTTTTGAAAGGACACGTCTCATGTTACATTTCCTTTCACTGATGACTGACCCCCATTGGACCATACCCATTGAACTTAGAAAATTTTCATGAATCCTTTTTTCTGGCCCACTCTGTATATTCTAAATATTTTTGTTGCTTATAGAGATATGTATTATAAAAATTATAAATACAAACTTCGGAATCTTATAACTTTCACATATGTTACATAAACAGAGATAGAAATATAATCATTATCAGAATCAGTAATTCACCAAAAATGTAAAGATAAACAACGCTGTTAGGGACGCCGAACTTCCTCCCCCCCCCTTTAAACACCTTTAAACAGATATCTGCTTCGTATTATTAAGATATGGGTCGTTCAAAAGAGCTCAGCGACTTCCACCGTGGAAGCATTATAGAATGCCGCTTGTGCAACAAGTCAATCCGTGAGATTTCCTCCATTCTTTAAATAACCCATACAACTATAGGCAACGTGATTGCGAAGTGGAAGACCCAGGGAGCAACAACAGTGCAACAACGAACTGATGGGGCCAAGAAATTGACAGTGATCTTCGAGTGGTTGCACATGCGACCTAATCGAAAGTCTTCTGCTGAAATGATTGCTACAGAGTTCAGAAATTCTTCTTCCTGTGTTGCTAGCACAATCACCATTCGTCTACATTCTCTGCTCGTGGTCGTGTTGCTGCTCACAACCCTTCATCACTGACAACAATTCCAGGCGACGTTTGGAGTGGTGTAAAATTTGCAGACACTAGAGCATGAAACTTGTACTATAGACTGATGAATCACCGTACACATTCTGGCAATCAGATGCACGAAGTTGGATTTGGCGGATGCCGAGAGAAAGTTTTCTACCCGAGTCTGCGGTGCCCATTGTAAAGTTTGGAGGAAGTAGCATCATGGTATGGGTTCTTTTTCATGATTCGGACTGGTAAAAGAACGACGAATGCTGTTGCTTATCGAGACATCTTGGACAACTGTCCACTGCCAATATTGTGGGACCAGTTCGGAGATGGGCCTTTTCTGTATCAATATGACAATTGCTCCTTGCCATAAAACAGGGCGTGCACACTACTGGCTTCAAGACAACGGGGTTGAAGAAATGGATTGGCCTGCCCAGATCTCAATCCTATTGTAAACCTGTGGGATGAATTGGAACGTCGATTACAAGCCAGACCACACCGTCCTTCATCCTTGGCTGAACTAACCAGTGCTTTGAGGCAGGAATGGAGGGAAATTCCAGCATCTTACTACCAAATACTGGTGGAAAGTCTTCCTCGGAGGGTGAAGGCTGTCATTAGAGCAAAAAGGGGGTGCCATCGCTTACTAATTCCTGTTTTGCCTGCGACGCAAAAATTCTGGAGTCCCTAAACTTTTGATCACATAATGTAATATTTGTACCATAAGAAGTATTTAATAAGTTTTGAAAGTAATAAAATAACCATATATCGTTTTCAGCATTTTTCAAAATTTTTAAAGAAAGCGCAGTGGGTAGTATGGCTTGCTGAAACCACATCAAATCACCGATCACTGTTCATATAATATACAGATTAACTTAAAGTAAACACCCAGCAGATGAGAAAGTCCGATTAATCTGTGGATGATATAACTTTTTTTCGAGTCCAGTAATCTTTCGCTCGATGAGCAATTTCCGTAGAATATATCAGATAAAGTTTTAGAGTTTCTTTGTAACTTCTGAAAACGTTACATGATCATGTGATTAATTTAAAAAGTTATTAAATATTGTTATGGTACAAATTGTTTATGGAATTCTATATAACAAATAAGTATATAAAGGATTTGATTTTTAAATCCTTATATCTCGTTCGCAAAACATCAATTTGTCTGCGGCCAAATAGGCGGCCACTGGACTAAGTCAGTTTTCTGGATTTTGAAAAATTTATGCCACTATTTTGTTATTAATATTGCAGATTTGTGTCAGTAATCCAAAACTTAATTTTCCCAATTAACCAAACCGAACAAGAAACTAAAGATAACTACATGGATTACAACAGTGTTGTTTCTTTTTCTGTTTCCTGAAAATCGTTACTTTTGATTGAATACCTTTGTCCCGAGGTCGCTCAAATATGCCATGAGTTTTCTTCTTAGTAAAGCCACATAATGATTACCACAAACATACACCATTTTTATGAGGGCCTTCTTTCTCATTAGTAACTTCATTAGTTTGCCTTAATAATAATTACGACCGTTTGTTCTTCCTGGCGGCCGGCGGCTTCATTTGATTGCCGCCAACCAGACGACGATGTCCGGGCTTTTCGTCTCAGGCAGATAACATTATTTCTAATTCATCTGATGGACCACAATGGTGTCTGAACGCTCTCGCTTTCTCTCAAAATTTCGTGGCCACATTCCAAATAGTCCAAAGTAATTCCCTTATTCATTTAACGCTCATTCTCATCTTGGCGTTAGATTCCCTGGACTATAAACCTGAACTCCCCTAAGGCGGCCAAATATGTTGAGAATATTTTTAACAATACTTTGTTTTGAGTCTCGACATCAAGCATATCAAACAAATTTCACAGTGGTTGTCATTATTTCCCAGCCCTGACAAATGAAATCGCAAACCTTGTTGTCGCAAATTGCTCCACATAATAATCATTCAACTTGTGATAGTAGGAAAACAAAAGGCTCATCCCTCAGGAATTTGAATACCTGATTTGAAGTCAAATGGCCCGATCGTACAGAAAGATGAATGAATAGACATTCATTAGCTTTTTATTTATGAAATACACTGTCTCAATAAAGTCCCTGACACGTTTCAAACATTAATGCGACGAAAAGACTACACGGTGGAAACAAACTGCTTTTTTATTTGAATTGCTTTTTATTTGATTCTTATCCAGTAGATGCCACCATTGCAATTTCATTGTGGATAAACCCTTATAAGTGGTTTAAACCATCCCTTGGCCTCCTCGATCCCTTGACGTAACTCCAATTACTTTATTCCTATGGGATTGCATGAAAACATTTTATAAAATACCAAGGTCACGAGCAAATTAATAAAATCCTCCGCATGATGCACACATTAAAGCATCCTGAGATGAATGAAGATTGAGTTATTGGTTCGAATAAATAAAAAATAAATTTGTTCTCAAATTGAATAGTTGTTGTGATATTGGTGTTGAAATGTGCCAAAGGCTTTATTTACACCCTCTATGCTAACAACACGTGTTTCAAAAAGAATGGAAGAAAACTTTTCCATAAAACTCTCAAACCATGGCAAACGATCATGGTAAAAGCAGACGACAGCAATTACTCTTTCATAGGTATTCCGACTTTAAGACTCGATTCCTCGGTTCCAGTACCACCGAGGGAGTCTGAGTTTTTTGTTTTACAGGAACAGCCTGTGGTCATTCAGTCCTTTAAAAGAAAATAAGCTTTGGGCCCCTTAGGCATACAGAAGAGCTCTTGCAGTGCCCAAATTTTTTGCATTCTCTGGTGGCTCTTTATAATTTTGTGAATAATAAATTATCCATGATATTTTTGTGGAAATGTTTTGCATCAACTTCAAAAATGAAATTAATTGCTATGACAGCGGGCTAATTACTTCAAGAGCTTCATGCTACCTATCATCTGCTTTTGATATAAATATCAAAGGTTGCCCGACGACATTCATCTTTACCCTAATGGATATATCAGTGCTGCCACAATAACGTTTAAAATCCACTGCTTTACTCTTACACACAGGAAAAAAAACAAAGATATAGAGCTGCACTTTTCCTTTTTATGTGTCTGCTATAAGAGCCGGGGCTGGCTGCTCCCTGTCAAAAGTGCACCCCACCCTTTGCCACACGAGGTAAACAATTTCTTGCACCCTCGCCAAAGTGAAAAGGCCTTCGTCGGCGACGCCAGACCCGCCTCGCTTTACACTCGGTAATGGAAATAATTAGCACGGCTTCTTCCGAACGTCATTATAACGCCGTCGTTTAATAGGCTGCTGCGCGCCAACTTCCATTCGCCGTGCCTGCGCTGACAGCCAGCAACGGAAAGAAATTAAAATAATTAATCTGTAGAACGAGTTGTGCAGTCGCAACTAAATTGTCTGCTACATTGAACTTCCTTTGCTGGTTGATTGACCTCCGTGACCCTCGGCTGCCATTCCACATCACGGACAGCGTGAACCAAGAAATCGCATGGTTCAAACCTCAACCATCTTGTCGGCGCCTTTTCTTTCGCTTGCCTCGCCCTTTCTCATTTTTTTTAACTCTTTCTAAGTGAATTAATAAAACGATGGCAGCTTAATTTCTTAATGTTGCTTGAGATTTAGATTTCTTTAATTTTCGTGAATAATTTACTTTGTAGAGAATCATGAATTACGTCTAAATGCGTTACGGAAGATTATGAAAAATCTTTGAATACTAAATTTTAAATATAATTGCAGGTCAGAGGTTAAGATATGGTTCTTCAAACCAAATTAGGTCACAGATCTGATAATCACTTTTAACCTCGGAGTAATTTGATTTTTGTTTAATTACCTAGAAACATATTAATAGTTACTCTTACAAAGACTTTATTCATAAAAATCGCGATTTCAGCGTATTCTTTAGCATTCTGTCATAAAAGGATATATTACATATTTATCTTTCTGACTTGTAATCCTTCGTAAACGCATATCTTAAATTTCAAAGAAAGCTTTTTTTATGCAGGGTGAGTCAAAAGACCTATCCGATTTAAAGTGAACGGCCCATCTACCATTGAAAAGAGGCGATCGTCAAATTTGTTGATGTTGCCGGTAGAGGTCTCTCCGGTTTCTGTTGTTTTCGATACAGCGACCCAGCAACAGAAAGCGCTTTACGTCCTCCTGTTCAACAAGTGCGAGTCAGCGATAACCGTCCAGCGCGAATTTCGTATAAGATTCGGAACGAAAGCCCCTTCTTCTAAGAGCATTAGAAAATGTCATAAAACGTTCCAAGCGGAAACGCATAGATCGGTCTCGCACCTCTGATGAAAACTTCGATTACCGAATAGATATGTGCCGTGCAGCCGGGTGCTGATATTGAACACCTGTAATGCGCCTTTTCGAAACTTGATGATGTGACAAACATTTTGTATTTCACCATACCTCTGTATGTTTATTTGAACATTAAATATAGCAGTTTGAAGACTTATGAATCGCCCTGTACTGAGATAGTTATCGTATCATTCAATAAATAAATGATTGCCAAATACAAGATTTGAGTCACACAACCTTGAGTTGTTGTGGAGTTAAGAACGAAAAGTCAGATGAGCTGATATACTGAATTGTAACCGTTTAACGATGTTCAGTCAAATACTGCAGAGACTTAAAGTACCAAAGATTAGTACAAGCACCATAATGACATCCATGGGGTAATACTGCATCAAGCTGCCTCCCCCCCCCCCAACACACATGGTTGATGCTGCCTACTATATCGTTTCTTGCAACACCACCTTTTGACCGGCTTTAACAAAAAGTGACGGCACGTTCTGGAAACTATTATCATCCTTCATGCAAGTGCGAGGAGTTACACTACTAAAGGCGTAACTGGTCTTCTTCTGATGAAATGTAGTGAAACATCCGCCATACTCACTTGATGAGTGTCTTTACGATTACGACCTCTTCGCCAAAACGAAAGAGCCACTTGGAACCATTACAATACAAAAACGACCATTATCATGTCATAGGGCGAACACTTCAGGATATCAACAGAGATGGATGCGATGATGGGTGACAGAAGATTAACATGAGGGTGAACATGAAAGTCAATGACATTGAAGAAATAAAGCCTTTTCAGAGTATAGAACCGTTGTCAATACTTTTTATCCAACCTTTGTATAGTATAATAAAATACAGATTCCGCCAAAAAAATATATACACTCTTTGTCAGACTCTATCGGGATATTGTCAATTGGGCACCGGAAAATTCGCATATTCATGTGGATAGGGCGGTCAATCTACCATGGGTTCACGTGTGTTGTGGACTATCATCTAGGGGCTTAGTAGGACCCTTTTTTATGCTACTGTCATTAGAGAAGTGACAGATCTAATGCCTATGGACTTTTTCTTGTGGGAAAATGTGAAGGATCAGCCGCGCACGCTGGAGGACCTTCGGCAGGAGATTACAGCGGCATGTGCAGCGATCTCCATTGAAACTGACCGAGTAGCTGCGGCGACCACTCGTTGTTCCGTTACGTGTCTGGCCGCCAACGGCCTACATTTTGAGCATCTAAAATAATCATGACAATGTGTGTGATCAGTATTTAAATGTAAAACAAACACATAATAAACTGTTTTCGTTCCTTAACTTGTGTATCAACTTTTGAGGGACTCTGTATACTTCAGTTCTCATTAAAGGTAAACTCTATGCAAAAACTCAACTCATAATGTTATCAGTAGAGTCACATTTTACGCAGGCAATTGGTTCCCCAATTTTGTTTTAATCAAAAACCGTGTTTATTCAAATCCCTGTATAGAAGTGAATGTATACCAGAATGATTTAGTATGACGCATGAGGGTAATAGAATTCATATCCATGGACCTCTTGTGAGTCGGTTTCATTCTTGTCATGCTAATTGCGTAATGGTGCTTCGTTGCAAAGATGCGCAACCACGCGTGAGCTGAAAAAAAATTCAAACTCCATTTGTTTACCGGAATTCATGGACGAGGAAAAAGGAAGTAGAATACTGAATTCTACTACTAAACATGAAAGACTTTGCGCAAAGCCGTGAAAAACAAGAGGTGTGAAAATTAAGCCAAAGTTTGTTCTCATTCACGCCACACGAAGCACGAACACCACAACATTTGCTCAAGCATTAAGGGAAGGGAGGAATGGCAGCATCCGCCGTCCAGTTCCGATATTGCATCTTGTGATTTTCACCTTTTCGGCAAGCTAGGTGTATAAAGGTTTGCCAAGGATGAGCAGGTGAAAACAGCAGTCATACGATGGCTTCACGACCAAGGAGTGATTTCAATCGTCGCTTAGTCGAGTGTTTAAACACATGTTTACAGAAACTAGATTACTTTTATGGAAAAATCGTTCAAGGAATTTGGGTCCTCTTGTATTGTCTGCATACCTTCATACAATAATCAAGTGTAACTTAGTTTTTGAATCACCACTGGTAATTTGCATATAACTTATTCACAACTTCCCGCAAGGCTTATAATCGTGCCTAAATTACTGTCTTGTACAACTGAAAATGTAGATAAAATTTCGCAGTCTTGGATGGAACCAGGAACCTCGTGTAGCTCTAACTAGGGGACCGCACGAACATGTAATCACGGATTTGGCTGAAATTTTAGGAGGTCAGTCTACAACATTAATATACCTTCTGTGTAAAAGGATTAGACTCAATGGCCTTTCGTTTCGGAAAAAAATATTATACGTTTATTATTGTAGTGCCAGATAAGCCAATTGGGAAGCAAGATACAGCCTACAACTTAACAGCGATGGCACAGTGGTTAACGTCAGGTTCTGTGGATTTACTGGTCCGGGTTCGATTCTTGTAATATTGCATTTTTTTCATTTTTTTTTCATTTTGGCGATCCGTGAAGTGGGGGTGACGATTACGCATAGATCGTCGATAGTGCGAATAGATCTTTATAGTTTCTTTTTTATTTCACACGCCACGGCAATGACCGTCTGTGAAAATATCGTATATTGCATTTTTTTTTGACCTGTGATGTTGCTTATGTATATGAATGTTGTTATGCAAAGTGTAAACAAATAATAATGGCGAAAAATACAAAAAAATGGGAAAAAATGGAAAAATAATGGGGAAAAAATGAAAAAAAAAGAATAAAAAAAATTTCAATACTATAGGAATCGAACCCGGACCAGTAAATCCACAGAACCCGATGTTAACCATTGAGCTACCGCTGCTCAGCTGTATACCTTTCTTCCCACTTGGCTTATCCTGGCACTACAATAATAAACGTAAAATATTTTTTTTTCTCCGAAACAAAAGACCATGAGTCAAATCCTTTAACACAGAAGGTATATTAACGTTGTAGATTGACCTCCTAAAATTTCAACCAAATCCGTGATTACGTGTCCGTGCAGTCCCCTTGTAAGCAACTGTGATTATAACAGCATTGCGCCATCTACATGCCATGGGGTATTAGAGCAGTTATTTTTAGACCGCGGTGTATTATCGAATAATTATCGAATTGCGCCATCACTTTTGTATTATCGAATAATTATTAAATAATCAATTAAAATTGGTCTTTTGAGAAATTTTAGTAGAGCAGAAGTGACGATTTCGTTAATTAAAGATGAAACTGTTCGATCCGGGATATTAAAATTTTCTTTTCTTTTCATTTAAAATTAATTATATCTTCTAAAAACCAATTTTAAATTGATTCTTTACTGTATCTCACACCAAAAGGGTAATACAAAAATCCAGCAGAATTAGCAAATGCTAAAAAACAAGTAGCTAAATTGGCTACGCCACCTTACAAGAACACTACATTGAATCTAATTCGCTCAATTCATGCCAACTCCAAATTGTGCGCTTCAATTAGTTTTAAAGCTTTTCTAAATTATTCTAAAGTGATGATATGATAATTTCCAAATAAATTAATAATGTACAACCATACCAGTTCAAGCCAGATGGGATGTACTTGCTGGCTTGAACTGGTATGGTGGCCCTACAATGAAAGTATATTTGATCACACAGTTAATAAAATTCATGATGACTTATTGTAGATCCAAATGTTGGAGGCTTTTTCTAGGTGAATGGGGGAATTTCATGAGGCAGTTCCGATAGCTTCTCACAGATGGCGCATTTGTACAGGGCATCTGTGTTGCAGATAACTACAGGGCAGTATAACGGGAAGCCTACCCGCTCGATTGCAGGGGCCGGCTCGGTCGATTGGCAGAATGGAGGGAGATGAAGGTGGCCTGCAGCAGCCAGCAGTTTCCACAGTCGGGGAGGAGGGGTGAACGTCAAAACTGTCATGTATTTGATAAAAATACCCAATTATCATTTGGTGTCGAGCCGGCCCCTGCAATCGAGCGGGTAGGCTTCCCCTTATACTGCCCTGTAGCTATCTGCAACACACTGTACTTAAAATCTAAGTTCTCTTAAGTAATCAGTTAGTTTATGTGCAGCAGCAACTTATTATCGCAAAACATAGGTGATTTATATTTATTTATTATTTTAAAATAAATACATTTTTGGCTAAAGGAAATTTATTTCTAAAGTGAAGGTAAAAGTTTATATTCTTTTAAATACAGAACTGCCAAATGGGGTCAAGCAAACATCAAAAATTAAATAATTTTTTTTAGTTTTTTTTTTTTTTTTTTTTTTTTTTTTTTTTTTTTTTTTTTTTTTTAGATTATCCTTAATTAGAAAGCTTTTATATCATTACTATTTAAAGGTAAACTCCACGGAAAAAATCGACTTTATTTTTTTCTTTTTGCATCATAACATTAATCCAGGTTTATAGAGTATGAATCATTCAAAATTTTTCGATTTTTCCTAATATTTTATTAAGAAAAATGCCTCGTAAAATTGAAAATTGGCGTGGGATCTTCCATCCTCTTCTCCAGAGAACACGGCGCGAGAACCTCGGGGAATTTCGTCGCCGAGATTCTAGTCTCTTTCTAGTTTCGCTTAGAACGATTCTACCTATCGTAAGATTTTGCTAACCTGTTTTATGTCGGTGTGCCTTCAGTTTGTTCTCTGTTTGGATGTGTAAATAGACAGTTAGATAGAAATTTCACCTTTCATAGTTTTTCCACAATCAGAATCGATTAAAAAACAGTGGATTAGTTTTTGACAGCGTGGGAACTGGTATCCAACTCCAATCATCGTGTACTCATTTTGAAGCGTCTTGCTTTGTCTACGCATCCGCCGTTTAAAATTCAGTATCAATTCAAATAAGAAACTCGCTGAAACTAGATCACGTATAAGGTGGAACTGGATGCTCTTCCAATTCTAAACGGGGCTGGCGTACTTCAAGAACAATGACCGCAACAACATGTGCTAAACGCCGATGGAAGAATGAAGTAGGCTTATCTGCTGTGTAGGGCGGCGTGTGCCCTAATGCGCACACGCCGACGCGGCAAGCAGAAGATCCCGTTTCACGGTTTAATGCATAGGGCTGTATATCGCAGAAGTTGCAGTAGCATTTAATTCTGCTAATGGCCCTTGTATATCACTGTTACTTGTTAAAATCGCAGTCGTCACTATCGGTCTTGTTTCATATTCATAGTCCATTGCGATGCCCAACTGACAACTAACCGATAGCGTCCAATGTGTGACGTCACGAATTCGAAACTCCTTCGCACTTCTCGGCAACTTGTGACGTAACAGTTGCCGAACCATGGCGCCAGTGTCTATCGCAGGGGGAGGAAAAAAATGAAAGTTTTTTTATATTTTTTATCAAATTTGAGTACGAATTGAAAATTTTTATACATGCTACGTTGTTATTGAGACTTTCATCTTTCAATTTAAATAAAGTTGTTTTGGATGTGGAGTTTACCTTTAAGTTTAAATTTCAATGCCCAAAGACCAAATGTGATCATATTGTTTTTGAATTTTTAATGTTTATACAAAAAATACACGCTATAAATAGTAAATTATTTAACAAACATATAAGAAATAAAAAATGCTTTATTAATTTATTTTTCAACAAATATAAAAACGTTAGATTTAAGATATCACTATTATTAGTATTTATTTAATTTATTTTATCAACGAGTAAGATGAACAAAATACAGTGTATCTCATTTTTAACATTTTCTCCTTGTAAATATTTATAGGAAAAAATACACTTATAAAAAATATGACATTCTTATTAATCACGAATATTTAACAAACTTATCATATACGTGAATTCTGAATAAAGGCCAAATACGATCATATTACGTGTATTTTAATTATATTAATGACAGCATTGGTATTCATGTCTATTTGTAAATATAAATTTAATTTGGAAATATTTGTAATTGAAAAATATTTTTAAAAGAAAAAAAAATAGACATTATAAAACGTAAAATACTCTTGCTAACCACTCATATTAGGCAAACTTATCAAAAGTAAAAATGCTTTATTATTAAAAAGATTATTTTTTCAACAAATGTCTAGACAAATGGTTAAGTTTCCTCAATTAAATTTTTTTTATTCATTTATTATTTGTTGTTTCAATGACCACAATCCAAAGCCCAAATATTGTCATATGACAGACTTTTTGCATTTGAAAAAGTTTTAATTGCAAACTGTAAAAGAAAAATGCACTTCAGTGCTTGACTATGGGCGCTAGTGGTAAGTGCGCCATCTACCACTGCGCTATTTTCTGTAGATCCTCCAGGTTGACTTTCAATGATTTCATATCCACATTGGTAACAAGCTCTCCAGTCGGATATGGTGGTAATTGAAAATTATATAAATTAAAATGGAACAATGTGAACTACTTCAAATTCTTTACAGGTATTTTTATTTTATTTTACATATCTCATTTTAATTACCATCATATTCATTGTCTCTATTTATACAAAATGAAACTGATTTATATGGAAATTATCATTTCATCACTTTAGAATAATTCTGTTTTCCATTTTCAGCTTAAATATTGCTTTATAATTTTTTTTATTTTAATGTATTCGAACTGCCTCTGTTTTAATAAACATTTAAAATAATTATACATATCATTTGACAGGTTAACTGGCATTTAGTTTCATAATTAACGTGATGGGATAGTAATCGCGTTTCAGCGGCTCGAAGTTATGCGGCTTAAATTAACAATTATCATTAACTCTTCTAGCAAACTTTCCAAAATAACGAGATGTCGTGTAATAACAAATTAAAATGATTAAAATGTTCAAATTTCATTTTAAACTTACTTGTGAACATAGAGTTTGCCTTTAAGCTTTTTCTTCTTTAAACGAACCTTTTCTTTAATCTAAAATCATACTTGCATTATTGTGGATATTAAGATTAGTTTATGTCATACAATTCCTGCCATGCATTAAATTCATATTTCAGGCTATATATATGTGGATTGAGTGTTTCGAGTGTTATATCAATCTAATATAATTAGTTTAATAATGTAAAATATGATTACGTTACTTCACAGAATTTACTTCCAAATATCGCTTCATAGTCCTGCAGGTTTAATAATTTAAATGTACATCATGATATTAAAGTAACGACCTGCTAAAAGAGCATTGCGTTAAGTCTTAGAAAGATTCGATTAAGTTTTCCAGTAAACAATAACAACATAAGCTTTATGAAATTCTCAGAGCCATTTGTAGCAACATTTTCTCTTCATACAACAACTTTGTCCTTTTAATTCGACATTTAGAAAGTTTAACGCTAATTAAACAAAGTTTTCCCTTCAAATTTTGCAGTTCTTCCACGGTGGTCGGTGGAGCCCCGAGATTTGGAGATTCTGAGTGGCAACCAGGCGGTGCTCGACTGTCAAGCGGAGGGCTTTCCTCGGCCTATCATCACATGGCTCAAAAGTGAAGGTCAGTTTCCCATTTCCATGCATATTTCTGTCTCGCTGCTATTTAACGTATCCGTATTAGTGAATTTGCGAGGTCAAAAGGCCGACAACTAAAGCTGGGGAAGGCGGCATCTTGAGTGAGAGGCATTTCATCGAGTAGCTCTGCCATTGGAACCGCAATTGCTGCGAAGGTCTCGAAGAGTCATTCTTGCTATTGCCGCATTTCTCTTCAAGAGATTGCATGCTGGAAGGAAAAGCTGAAGTTGGCGATCTTTTATGACCTTTCGCAATTAGTTAAAAGAAGCTTAAAGTTATTGAAGCGATTAGAGTCATTAGCAAATTTTCCCACTACTATTTTTTTTGTGATTCATTTCTATAGAAATGGCCTAGGAAAATTTTAAGGCCTTAATACAATTTAGGCAGATAGATTGCTTGTTGGAAACGGCGCAAATGTCGTTAAAAATGAGGAGACAAATTGAGGGTAAAACCCGCTGAAGAACGTTTCTTTTCGCCAGAATTTCCCATTGACATCTCCTGGAAGTCAATGCTAATGAGGAAGTATCTCGTGAAGAAAGAACGTGCCGCGGTTTTCTTCCGAAGCTCCTAGGGCGTGAAGTTAGTCTTAAGGATCAACGTCGGAAAATAAGAGCGTCTTTAATTTGGCATCAAGACCGATGTTCCACACGTTTTACATTGCTAATGTTTAACACTGAGCAAGGCGCGGGGTAGGGGCGTCGGGATAGAGGTAGTAGGGATGAGAGATGGAGAAGAGCTCGGCACGACGAAGTAAGCTTAAGGAGGTAGAGGCAGAAAGGAGACGTTCGTTCTCTTCTCTTACTGAACCCTTTACCAAAGCAACACCGGATAATGCGAAGTCTTCCGTGAGGCGAACACATCCTCCCCCCTCCTTTTTCGCAGGCGTCACTTGAATCTAGTTAAGGCAACAACGGGACCTCCGATGCGAAAAGAGGAGGCAACAGCCTCAACTTCATGGGGCAAATATCCGGCGCAGCTGCGCACGGAGCAAACAGAATCTCATTATGGAGTCGGCTAATCGCCGGCAGACAGGAAGCCAAGGAGGAGCCGCGTCTTGGTCTCTGCTGAAAGGATCTCCAGCCACGATGGGCTTTTGTGATGATACGTGAAGTCTTCTCTAATGAAGTCTTTCCCGGTTTGCCCGTGTTTCTATCTAATTCCGGCAACGCCGAGATTACTTTGCCTCTGCCCCCGAACCCGTGCTTCTTATCAGCAACGGTGATCGAGGAGAGAGGTGACTTTCGCTTCGGTTCGATGAGTATCATTCTCACCGCTCCTTTCGCTCTTTGCTTCACAGTTATCAGGTGCACGACAGAGACACTTCCATTTGTTTACAGCCAGAACTTGGCGGAGAAACGACTCGTGATCTTTTCGGCTTAGATTTCGAATAGAGTCGCACTACTTTCATTACTTTGATTTCATTTTTCCAAGACTCTGGTCGGTAGAAATACATTTTCTATATAAATTCTGTCCCATATAGAAAGAGATAAATTACATGAATGATTCTTTCATATATTGTTCAATTACTTTTATTAGTTTGTTACTTTATAAATGAATCTTTTCGCTATCTGTATCTTTATTTTTTTTGGAGAGAAAGCCAAAAATTTTTTTCTAAACATTAAACCTTGGAAAATGTTCAATCCGAAACAAATTTCAAGGTTTTTGTATTATTTCTTTAAATCTTTTATATTATATAAGATTAAGGTTTGAAATCTTATTTAGTCGCAAAAAAAAAACACTTTCCCTGTTAAATCTTTGGCCTACCATTCAATAAGAGTGAAGGCCTATGTGTTCGTTTCAGAAACTCAACAATTTTTTTTTTCTGAAATCGTTAAGTCATGATTCGAAAAGATATGTTGAAATTTTGAAGAAAGAAAATTTCCGTCTGTACGGATTACGTATGTACTTGTGTGACCAATTTTCTGCATCTAAGTCCTCTGAAACGGAAAATACCAGAACCGAATAAAAATTAGAGGGTACCGGATACATATATATTAATTTTTTTTCTAACCAGCGAACCAAACTCAATAAACTCATTAAGGCGAGGTTGTTTTTTTTATGTAAATGATTTGTTTAGTTTTGATGAGCCGTTCTGGATTTATTAACGACCCCCCCCCCTTTCAGACTCCCCTCCCTCCCCGACAGATTTTTTTCTGTATTAATAAAAAATTAATTCATACTTAGAGGGATCCTTCCCCTATGCATTGATGTATTTTTCATGGAAATGGGCTAAGCCTTTTTAGAAAAATTAATTTTTTTCTAAAAATGAAGAAATGGCAGTAGCATTCATTTCATCGAATCAAAGACAATAAAAACGACATGGACTGCCTCCTCTCATGAACCTCTTGAAAAGAAACTGTTTGGCGGAGACCTATTTTGTAATAATTAAGGTTGTAAGGACCCCCACCCAACAGAATTTTTTTTCTTTTTTGAATCCGTTTCATGACCTGGTGGTAGACTTGTGCAAATGTACTATTCCGCATTTATTTATATATCAGTGATTCATCATGACTCGTATTATTATTTGCTTTAATTTTGGAAATAAGAGGAAAAATAAACGGCGATTCTTAAACAATGATTTTTGGACCCCTTTGAAATCGGTAACCTTTAGCAATTTCATACATTACAAACCTGCATAAATTAGCGCTGGTTTCTTTTAAATTTACGCCAGGAAATAACAGTAGTAGATGATTAAGGGTTAAGAAAGGTAGAACCTTCGAGCATAAAAATAGAAACTTTTATTTTTATGCTCGAAGGGTAGAATGCAAGTGATTGCAAACTTAACGTACCTGTAAGAGAAACACATAGCGTATCTTCAGACAATGCTCCTGATTCAAGCAAATATCTAGCCAGAAATCTTCTATAATGAGTTAATTGAAGTCGCTTAATGCCCAATTTCCTTCATCACAGTGACATATTTCCTCTTCGAACTCTGATTTATCTCCTTCGCGTCTCTGATCGAATATTTCTTCCCGAAAAAACATTTTCCCTATAGCGTTTCTAATAGAATACTTTCTAGAAGTCTAAAAAATGTAATATAGACGAAATAGAAGTTTTGGCTTATTTACGTTGCATATTTTTAAAGTGTGGAAAGAAGATTAAAAAAAAGTGTCCCCGGTTTTTAAAAATAAGAAAGTGGATTTTATGAAAAGTTGCAAAAATTTTGATGAGTAAATCATATACCGTCTGTAGTGATATTTTAACTGGACTATTCAGATCTGAAATTAAATTTTTTATATAGAACTTGCACGTTTTATTGCATATTCGGATTGATAAATAAGAATTTCCCCCTCCTCCAATAATTTTTTGTTTCCTTAAATGTTTATTTTTCACAATAATCCTCCAATATAGTCTTCCTGCTTCTCACAAGAATCAGTGACAGAGTCCCAGCGTCTGAGAAGCTTTATTATTCCATCCAAGTCACCATCTCTTTTAATCTACCGAATAACTACATCCACGCATAGGTTGTTTCAACTTTGAGAATAGGTCGAAGTCTGGTGGACTCAATTTCGGACTATAGGGAGCATGAGGTAACACTTCCCAATCATATTTGCGTAAGTTGCCGTTTACGGCGTTCCCGATGTCCGAACGAGCGTTGTCATGGAGGATGACTGGCCCAGACTCTAGGCCCAACTTATTTTTCTGCTCAGTTTTTTGCATTAAGTCATGATAATAAGCTGCTGTGACATTTATTCCACATGGAACTATGTCTGTAATGATTTGTTTGACCTTTGAGCTCGTCGTAGTTTTTTTTTGGTCTTGGGAAAGCTCTACCTCTCCACTCTTTGGACTGTGATTTCAACTCCGGCTCAAAGTCTCTATCTAGCCCACGTTTCATCAATAGCGATAATTCGATACAAAATAATGACCTTCAACGTCGAATCATTGTTTCAGCAAGGTTGCACTGTGCAGGCGTTTCTGCTTCTGTTCAGCAGTCAAGCAGTGAAAGACCCATCGCGCAGATATTCAGAATACTCAGGATGGTGGAATCTCTGTGGTAGCAGAAAATTCCTCACATGTCGCTCGACGACCTTCTTCAAGAGCATCTGTCACTAGTTTCACACTTCGTGCGCACGTTGATGTTTTCGGCCTTCCTGATTTTGCATCATCGTTTATGTTCATCCGAGCATCATGAGAACGAGTACCTAACCTGAAACTGTAATACGGTTCACTGTTAACTCACCACAAACTTCACTTAAAACACTGTGGATTTCTGTTAGTTTTTGCCACGTAAAGTTTCGATCTTTATGTATGACCTTTGATCTTCAACAGATCAATACCCGAGATCTGTGCAGGCTCCATTTCTAGCTCGCGTTATTGAAAAACAGAGTACGCTATGGAATGAAACGAATCGCAGGCTTCTTCCTCAAGCTTCCAACTGTAAGGCCTGGGTCACACTAGCGTAAAACGCCAGGTAAATACGCCGACAAAAAGACGTCGGCAAGCGCGGCGCCATGCTATTTACCGGAAGTGACATCACTGGCGTCGTTTCGTCGGCGTATTTACGCAGCGTTTTACGCCAGTGTGACCCAAGCCTTAGTGACATGATTTTCAATATTGTTGCATCATCCACGCACCAGCTTTCCCCTAAATGCTAGCTTTCCTGCAATAGTTGACTTTAGCCTGGAAGGGCTATTGTTAATCTTCATCGATTTATTTTAATAAATATGTTGTTATTTATAATTTTTGATTATAAAAAGATAAAATTGTAGTGGCATGGTGAATAAGTTTTATTAAAGTAAGTAGTACGAAAGAAAGGAGGACTCACTGGTTTCACAATGTCCGTCTGTCTGTCTGTTCGTTTGTTCACTTCATATTTTCTACATTTTCTGACGTAGAAGGTTAAAATTCGGGATATTGCTTAACATAGGCATACTCTACTTCATTATTTAGTTTGGTTTTGATTAGTACGCTGGAGTAGGAGTTACAGGGATGGGAATTAGAGGGGACGAAAGATGTACAGTCCTCATCAGATAAGTTGAGGAAGTACTAGTACTTCATCAGATTTTTTTTCATCCTCTTGCCTCCGATTTTAGCTTCAAGAACAATCCTATACCTTCAATGTCGGGGCTGTACGTGGCATTTAAATATCTAAAGGAGTGAAATTTGGTATACGGATTCCTGTAGGCAAGATCTATATTACTATGAAGTTTGGACCAAATTGTTCTATTGAGGTCGGAGTTGTGGAAGTGACAGTCACTTGATCTTTAGAACTATGGTATAAGTCATGTGATAGTCATTCGATCGGAAATGATGAGAAACGAAAGAAGATAGAACTTTTTTTTACATTTTCTAAATACTACGTTCGAGAAAATTAATTTTTTGATTAAAATGTGCAGTAATGGAGCAAAAATAGATGACCTCAGGGCTTCCAATACTTTCCTATACCCTCCTTGAAGGGATTAATTTCTTGTTAATCATCTGGAAATAATCTTGAAAATTAAATTCCAGGGAATTCGAATTTGCAATTAAAAGTGCCATGTTCCATTCAAAACATTATACTTTAGATCTAGATAACCCATTCTAGATGCCATCGGAAATTGAAACTACCACCATATCATTTTCCCGATTCAAAAATACGAAAGACCGTATGGTTGGTAGACACCCTATGAAGAAGTCCGTGTGGCATAAGAAGTTCTGTTTTAATGGAAAAGCTTGAACTGAAAGTGGTTTATTGCGGTTTTCTTTTTATTATTATTATTATTATTATTACAACGCTTGTATAACTTTAGCCATTTGGATCAGGTTTGGTGGATGAAATCTTGTGATCAATATTTCAACCCCTTCCACTAGTTCGATCTTGCTGAAATTTTGTACACATACGTAAAGTCGGCGACAATGCATGAATCTAAAAAAAATTTTCAAAAAATCCAAAGGGGGGGGGGGAATTAATATGAAATAGAATTTGCTTTTGTTTGTTTGCTCAAGAGATGGCGCTATGTGTACCTAATTTTGACATAAGCGTTGTTTTTGAAAAATTTTTTTTTTCTTCACTTGTTATTAACAATCACTGCATACTTGCGAGCTTATGGTTGTATGATAGCATTTGCGCCCCTCGTCGAATGTATTGGCATATTAGCGTTCTGATTGGGAAATTTTTGTATACTTGGGTCGTTTCATATAGTCTGTTATTTGAAGTTTGAGTCTTTCTTGTATTACAACTTTTATTTATTAATGAATTAAATTGATTTAGTAATACAAAATTTTTAAAGGCTCAAAAATTTTGATTAATGCCTCTATATAAGCCTAAGAATTAAAAATGAGATAAAACATAATGCCAAAAATATTCTGGATGGAAAAATTCTTCGGGAGAGAAGCAAAATGCGAGCCTTATCCTCATTTTGTCGGTATTCATTTTTATCAACTTTTCATACATTTCCATAGATTCATGTCAATTGCACGTGCTCTAATAGTAACCGTTAAAAATTTTCAAAATCGATTCACAATCAATAGAACTGACGAGTCATGAATGAACATAACATTACTTATTGTTTACAACTTACTGTTGACTCTATGCCCAGTACGATCGCTTCGTTTTAGCTATAGGCAAAAAATTCGTTCCAGGAAAATGAACTAAAATTTTGTAAACATTTTAATGTAGTTAACAAAATCGTCTATTTATTATGGTATGTTGGACATAGACACTCTGATAATTTTACTGTTGTTATAAGACGCATTTGTATTGCTTAGTAAACTGGATTTGCTTTGTATTTTATAGCGTGAACGTTTAGTAATGAAATACATGTAAATAAGCAATGGGAATAAATCCTTTGCTTATTAATACATAATAATTCCTATATTCACTAAACGTACAACAGGAGTGCGTGACAAGATCTATAAGATCTATAGGATTAACGACAAAATGACCATTAGGGGTCCAGCGCCTTGGTGGGCGCGTTGCAGGGGTTTCATAAAGAGATAATTAATACAAAATGAGGGACTGTTCCAGGCTTTGAAATGTCGAAGATACCCACCATGGTTCTGAACCCCTAATGGTCATGTTCGCGGTATTGACAGCTGAACTCTCGCTGGTAGGCTAGTAAAAATTAACGTATATCCGAAAAAACTGTTGTCTATTGGTGTATATGGTTAAACATGCACCAAACTAGCTTTCCTACCATTTTCTTATCAATCAACTAATTAACGCATCACACTATCAACTATAGAAAGGAATTGAAATATCTAAGGGATTTTTTTAATGTATTTTACTAAGGGAACTTAACTTTAATTCTAGACTTGGACTGCAAATTGAGGAGCTCGGTGAAATAAGGGCGTATTCCTAAGATTCCATTTTCTGAGTCCCTGACATCTTTTCTATATATAAAGTTACTGAGTTTCCTCCAAAACCATACTGGACCTCAAAAGTATAGATTCTATACTTAAGGCCATTCAATTTGTGTTCTATTCCCCGTAGCCATACTGGACCTCAAAAGGCAAGAAATCGTATTTACTTTATGGATCATTATGTTTTCAAGGTGTCAAGTTAAATTCATGACTACCAAGCGTTCGAAATGTTATTAAAATATTTGATGTCTGTATTTTATTCAACCTTCAAAAATTAATGTAGAGGGGGTATACTCGTTCAATGATTCCAAGAATTTTCACAATTGCAAAGCTACATTTAAACTATAGGTTTTTCTATTTTTTTCTCAAATCTATGTTTCTGAGCTCCTCAATTATATTCATGATTGACAATAGCTATGTAGCATTTTTACGTGCAAATATTCCTTCAAATAAAATAAATTCACATATTGACGTTATAGCCTTATAAAGTAAAACTATATTTTATCTTATGCCATACAAGTATTATCTCGAAATTGCTCTGTGCATTTTTTTTTAGATATGTCTGATCCGCATAGAAGAAAAGAGAATAATAATGCATAAAGAGGACGGTTACTGTTTTATGTATAAAACTTTGTTAGACTGAATATGACAATTCATTAGCGCGAACTTAATTGCATTATGATTTTAATTTCCCGTATACAAAGCCAGAATTATCCCAAATGACATTGCCAACCCACTTGAGGATTTCAAGATGCATTCTACTTAAAATTAAGAAGATCTTCTTTATTAAAATTGTCTTTTCGTCTTGATAAATAGCTTCGAGTTTGTTGCTTGCATGTTTTGTTTGTCGTCCTGGCTTGTAATCATCGTTATTCTTCCTGTTTCTTTACAAACCACGACGAACAAGGGTTGATGTGGAATGAACTTCAGGCGAGAAGCCCACATCACTCTCTTCTCTCCTTCAATTTCCTTTTTTTTTCCTCCTTCTCCCCCTCCTTAACCTCCCACTTTCTTTTGAACATAAGAGCCACTTCATTGACAGAAGAATAATGAGAGTGGCTGGTAAGTAGCGGTTTTTTAATGGCTCTCGCCTGTGTATTGTTGTAAACTAATCGCAATGAATATTTTCTTTAATCTTTTTCTTCCCTTCTTTCTTTCGTTCCTGTGTTGGCGACAATGGTGACAATCGATCAAAGACAATTGTCAAGCGCCCCTGTAGATATGAAGCTCCTTGAGTGGAGGGCTCGCTCTGTGTTTCGGTGGCCTGCAATCGATTTGCATTTCGAGGCACTCATACATTATCGTTGAATAGAAAAGGTGAAACTCTGTCCTTATCTGGCGCAGGCGCAAAGAAAGCAGGCGTAACGTGAATTGATGGCACCGTAACTGGCGCTCGTTTTCGCACCAAGATGGACTGCACCACCTCCTTCTTTTGGCGCCTCTCCCGTGTTTATTTCCTCCCTTCCTTCCAAGTATAAGGTCGAATCAAAAGACCTTAAACCAGCTCCTTTTTCACTTACTTATCTTTTTATCTTTTCCCGCCCGTCCCTTTTTTCATCTGTCTCACTGTCTTTCGTCTCATCCCCATTTTCCTCTATCCTGTTACTTCTTCTCCTCTCGTTTGCTCGTGTCTTCTTTTCTGTTTCAGAAATCATTATTCCTTCTTTCTCTTTTAACAAATTTCTTTCACTCGTCGCGAAACGTCGCCCTCCTCAAATTATGATGAAATATCTGACAGGCGTGGTTGAGGTTGGGAAATTTTTGTCTCTGTCGTATTTTCCGGGTAATGCGCTTTCAAGGTTCCATCATATTTCATCATAGGTCATGCATTCATCAAGAGTGGGAAATGAGAATAAAGCAGAAGGCTTTCCGTCTGAAAAGTAGATAAAGATACTAAAAAGGATGTCAAATACAATTAGGAGAGCGAAATTCTTAAAGTTTTTCCAAAAAAAAATTTGAGTTTTGAGTCTTCAAATTTGTGCGTTACTGTATTTAACTCTGACTTCAAGGTTTATGCATTAAAGAGTAATAAATTTTCAAGAATTATATTGTTCAAGCACTTTAACAGAATAGAAGCTATTCTTTCTCAGATATGCACCCGCCCAACTGAAAACTCATGAAATCATAAAAATCCTGAAGAGTTAAATAAAGCTTTTTCTCAAGTGGTCACAAATATTGTTATGTGCGTTTGGTCGTCTTCTCCTTCTGGGTAAAAATCTGTTTAAAAATGGGAGTCATATTTCAAGATAGCATAAGCATATTAGAAATAATGCAAGTGATTCTTAACTTGTAACTCCTTTCTTAACGTGTTTTAAAGCGACATCTTTGACACAAAAAGCACTTAAAATT
Source organism: Rhysida immarginata (assembly GCA_023313115.1). Taxonomy (NCBI): domain Eukaryota; kingdom Metazoa; phylum Arthropoda; class Chilopoda; order Scolopendromorpha; family Scolopendridae; genus Rhysida; species Rhysida immarginata. Next base: position 3,290,191 of record JAHWFO010057283.1, on the reverse strand, counting down.
TATTACACTTAATAGAAAGAGCCACAGTTTGTTTTTAGAAGCACAAAGAAAAGCTTTTGCGCAGGTTTTTAAACTCTTGAGCTTTATAAGAGTTTAATGCTATACAAAAACTAAGATCAGTTTCAACAAACTATTTCTCAGTTCCCAACATTATTATTGATATACATCACAGCTATTTACTACAATAATCATAACATTTTCCCAAATGCATTTACTTAAGTTTATATGCACGGCCTTTTATCCTTTCTCAGACTTGAATAATGGAGATCATAGACTGAGCGTTTTAACAAGCTCATTGATATCAGGTGTATGTTTTTGAACACAGCTAAAGCATGCATCAATATGGCTTAAATTTCTATTTTTATATTGGTTCATACAATAAGAAGAAACCAAATCTTGGCATTTTTGATTAGTGTTTGGAGACAAAACGATCCCATGTCGCCATAGTTGTAGAGGATGTTTGTAGAGCGTACATGGTATGGGCAACAGCGGATGGAGGCTATGCCAAGGAATCATTAGGTCTTTGTTTTTCAACGACATTGTTAACAGCGAAAAACAATGGGCATGTTGCAAAACAATTTTCTTCAAAAAGCCTTCCCAGTAGGATTATCAATGGAGACAATGGTTTATGCAAGATGGAGCTTGTCTCCATACAACAACCGTGTTCTGGCCAACGCGTATGTAAGAACACTGCACGAATGCCAGAAAGTCGTGTGAAGGATGTCTGGCAAGTAACATTGGGTTGTTTCTGGGTAGTTGTATATTGTTCCCGGGGACAGCTAAGAATCCATAGCATAACGCCAAGAAGATAATCCTCGCATTTACACTTCTGAGATTTTGAAGGATTAGATCCACATGGATCAGGCACCGAGTTACACCGCAAGGTCTTTAAGCATCTACGAGAGGTAGGCACCTGAGACTAGGATAAAGGTCATCTCATTTTCGTCAGTTCGACGAAATCTGTCCTATGGATTTTTGTGGATTTGGGCTGTTGAAAAGGGGTCTCGGGCGGCGACGACCGCAAATGATTGAGGGAAAGAACTTTGGAAAGTCTGTGATGCAAAATTCCCCTGGACCATTCACGATTCTGTATGCTGAAGTGGGACCATCGATGCAAAGCAATTGCTCAGGCTTGTGGCTGGCATATAGAACAGAATCGATGATTGAAGGGTGGCACTTTTTGAAGATACAGTTCAGAAAAAAGACTAATCTTATCTGCCTCAACTCGTATACGTTGTTCTAGCAAGATATACTCTGTCCATCTCGAAAAACAGACTGGGTGAGTCCTATTAAATTTTCAATTTCAATTATTAGACAGTCTTAATTTTTGATTTGCAATAATATCTAACCATTGAAATCAGAATTTTAACTGGACACGCCGAATTCATCTTTCTTTGGATAGAGTACGGTATCGTAGGTGCGTATTAAGGAATCTTTATTGCAGACAGTTTTGTTGCCTAGCATCATCATAACAATGAATGACTTGACCTCTTTTGCACTGCCTTGGTGGAATTTAAATATTCATGAAAAAAATTACAAACAACAATATGTAAATTGAAAATATAAATTTAAATTTCTTTCTTACAACGTATTTGAAGGTTTCCAAATTTAATTTAGACAGAACTTAATTGGTGTTTCAGTAGTTTACGCTTGCCATATTTCCTGTAATTTAAAACGCTATTTATGCATATTTTCAATAATCTAAAAATATGCAGCTGTTCGTAATCTAAAAAAAATTTCATTTCACAAGTTTGCTATAAAACACTTGAATCCCAGTCAAAATAATTATCTTCACTGTAATCGATATTCATCCTCTTTATCAGCTTTCTCTTTCAGGTTATCTTGTAATGTTGTTTATCTAAATCAAAGAACCGTAGAGCTGTTTAGTATATGAAAACAGAGCTTTTAAGTTATTCGGGAAGCAGACTTGTTTGGAGTAGAGCTGAGCATTTTTAAAGGGCAGAAAAATGAAAAGTCTGCTTTAAAATTCAACGTCCAGAAATATTCTTTCGTTCATTATTAAGGGGGTAAGCGTTTGTGTATTCTACTCCACGGCAATAGATGTTATTTACTTTCGTGTAATATATCTTTTCCATACGAAGAGGGTTGGCTCTTTATTTTCCTTTTTCCTTACCTATCAGGCGACGTTGACTCGCCGTGACCTTTTCCATTTCTCACCGATAACGTAAAGAGTTGTGCCGAGAAGGCTAACGAGAAGTGAATGTTGGGGAGCAGAAGAGCGGAGCATGCGCCGTTTACCATCCGACTAATTAAAATGAAGAAGGCCCCGTTTGGGTGAAAACACTCCTTGGCCTGTTTACGCATTAAAGGCAGCGACGCCGACGGAATTCTTAATACGTGCAAGGAAAGGTTTCCCCCCTTCTTCCACATCCGCCCGCCCCTTCTTCATCTGTTTTCTTCAGGTGAAACAGAGGAAATCCCATGATCATTAATAATTGGGCTCAATCTTATTTAGTAATGGCTACTCTCAGACTCTTTCTCCATCCGGTTCTTACCTTGGACTAAGAAATTCGTAAACTAAAGGAAAATCTGGCTGAGCTAATATGAAACTCCATTCCCCCTTTTTAGATTAGACGTAAGATCTATTAAATATTAAGATCTTGAATTTACGCATGCTGTTTGTCATTATATGTAGTTTCTGGACAAACTATTTTTTTTTTCACTTGAGCTAATACCTATGACTTGTGTCTCCTAGTCTCGTCACTCAGGGGAAACACGCAGCTGAAGAAAAAGACAGGCCTGGGCAATCAAAAGTGACCTGACCATAGTTGTCTTAACAACAATCCAATCCAGTCATTCTCTCCATCTTTTTTTTTTCTCGCAAATGAAAGTTGGTTGTTGCTCGAAAGTGCCATTTGAGTCCCCAGGCCTGTCTTTTTTTCGTTGGCTACGGGAAAAACAGTGCTTAGGATTCAAATCCAGCTGGATAAGGCGAGAATTGGGAATTACATACTCATTGTTTATATCAGAAACTAGCAAAGGTACCTGGCGTTGCCCGGGTTAATTATACTTGTGGGTAAAGAGATAGATCTCAAAAAATTAAATTATAACTACCAATTGGTTAAATAATAACTCAGTCAATACAATACAGAGCAAAGGGACTATCCATTCTACGAAAAATACGAAAAACAGGCGATATACCGGAGCTCAAAGGCGACACGCGTGTCTCCTTTGCCTCACCAATAGACGCTGCCTTATTAATGTTCTGTCACTGCATCATCATTTTATGCTCGTTATCAATAATTCTTGGAAACGAACGTTCAGTCATCGCATTATCAGCATTTCAGTTTCCAAAATATACACTTTCCCACAGAATATAGTCAAAATACGAGGGTTGGGGCAAACGTTATGGCAACTATTTTTTTTCTTGAAGATACCAGTCCGGTTGAAAAATGTGACATATACAGACGAAAGGACAAGAGGTGTGGACAATGAATAGCACTGAAATATCGTAACACACTAATTTATTACAGGGCAATATGGCCTTCACGGTGAAAAAGAATGACAACGCAGTACACATAAAGTTGACATGACAAACCTGGGCCTAAAGTCCCTCAAAGTAGTCCCCTGCTACTGTTATCACACGCTGCCAACTATGTGGGAGGCGCTGAATATCATCATTCTCTGGCGCTGAATACCATCAGCCCGAACGTTGCTCATCACTGGTTGACACACGTCCTTGCTGAAACTTTCCTACCCACCGTGCTACTGTCCTGTATGGTAGGGCATTATTCCCAAGGGCTTCCACTAATTCAGTGTGACATTCCATCGCATTTCTCCCTCGGAGAACGGCTATTTTGATGTAAGCGCGCTGCTCAACACGGGTTACTTCCATCTCGCACGACACTCACCAACTGACTGATTTCACAGCCTCGCTGCGCTACTACCAGCTATCACAGAGCCATCAGTTGTTCTGCATACACACTATGCCTGCAGAACTTCCACACGACACATAAACGTTTGTGATCCGTTCACATATCTACAAGAAAAAAAATAGTTGCCATGACTTATGCCCCAACCCCGTATATTTTTAGGAAATGTTTGGATCTGCTATGCTACCAAATAAGCTAGGTGATAACCCGGTGTGGCTCGGACTTTTTTTTTGGATTAAATTTTGAAATATCTTAAAAATAAACACATGAAAACGTTTAAAATTAATACAGCAAAAATTCTTAAACTTTTGAAAAAAATTTTTTTAAAGGCTCACAATGGATGGACCTCTCCAAGGATGCCACTGCTAGTTTAAATAATTTCTTACTCACGTAATCTTACTTTAGATGTACACCTGATGTTGTTGCAATTCCCTTTCTTCTCTCGATGTCTTGAATCAAAACTTGGCCATTCATCTTTTTTTGTAGTCTAGCGATCGCCGATTCTTCTATTGAACTGCTTACCATTTGCTCAATATAGCACGGAGCTAAAGGAGTGCTTCCTCTATCGTCTTTGCACTCTTTCTCAATAGTCTGCTAACTTTCCATTATCTCCAGTTACTAATCATTTTTAAAGATTTTCAAAAAATTGTTAAGTACTAAGAACTCTCTTTTCTAAGAAAAGCCTGAAATAACAGGAATTCTATGCATTGTTACAAATTGAAATTTATCTATATTGCACAAACTTTGCCTTTCATTGTTGGTCATGAGATATATATTGTTGACCCCTGCCTTGTGTTGGTGCTTTGCGTGTTGACACCATTGTTGATACTTATTGTTGCACAAACTTTTCCTTGCATTGTTGGTCATGAGATATTTCTCATTAATATGCCCTGCCTTAACCATGAATATCGATTTTTTATCGATAATTATTTTTTTTCCGAAATCTGAGGTAGACAGTGACCTTCCTCATAGTTTGAAGGTCAAGTATGCAAAATTTCATCAAGATCGGAATAAAGCTGTAGATTTGTATAAAAAACAAACCCACAAACAAACAAACAAACATCCTTCTTCTTCTATCTATATAAAGAAGGATGTTTGTGGGTCTGTCTGTGGGTCTGTCTGTGGGTCTGTTTTTTATACAAATCTACAGTTTTATTCCGATCTTGATAAAATTTCGCATACATGACCTTCAAAGCATGAGGAAGGTCACTGTCTACCTCAGATTTCGGAAAAATAAT
>JAHWFO010057283.1:3216620-3283049 GCA_023313115.1 Rhysida immarginata | reverse complement strand
ATTGCAAAATTTAATTTAATTTTTTGAGATTGTTCTGTTTACATCCAAGTGTAATTATCCCGGGCAACGCCGGGTACCTTGGCTAGTTATATATATAGACTAGCAGAGGACCCGGCGTTGCCCGGGATAATTACACAATAGGTAAACAGAACAATCTCAAGAAGTTAAATAAACTGTAAGAGGTTATGCACTGCTAAAACGCGCCAAACATACAAACAAACGCACACACACACAAAGAAACATATACACACTTTTCCCAATCGTCTGAACGCTTGTTAGGGGGCTGAAGGAAGACACGTGTATCTCCTTTGCCTCATCGAGAGAGACTGCCCTATCTATATCGTCTATTATATCCATTTCCTGTTCATTGTTACTAATTCTTGGAAACGAATGTTCTATCATTTCATCATCATTTTATGTTCATTGTTATAATTCTTTGAAAAGAACTTTCTATCATTGCATCATCATTTTATGTTCATTGTTATAATTCTTTGAAATGAACTTTCTATCATTGCATTATCATTTTGTGCTCATTATTATTGGTGAATTGCGTGTTGATATCATTGTTGATACCTATTGTTGCACAAACTTTGTCTTGCATTATTGGTCATGAGATATTTCTCGTTAATATGCCCTGCCATAACCATGAATATCGATTTTTTATCGATAATTATTATTTTTCCGAAATCTGAGGTAGACAGTGACCTTCCTCATGCTTTGAAGGTCATGTATGCGAAATTTCATCAAGATCGGAATAAAACTGTAGATTTGTATAAAAAACGTACAGACAGACAGACCCACCCACCCACAAACATCCTTCTTTATATATATAGATAGATTCTACTATTGTTTCAAAGATCGCATCTCGGCATATTCAAAGATCCGGACTCTGCAAAATAAGAAAAAAAAGAGGATGATTGAAATGAAAAAATTTAAATCGCCTAATTTATTGAACAACCGAGGTACACAATGACATCTTTTTTAATGCATTCTCCTTTGCATTTAATACAGGCATTCCAGCGCTGTGGAGTGTATTAATAAGTTCAGATAACTTTCACTGAAGTTAACAGGAGTTTCTAAACCCAATCACTATTTCATCAATTCGAACTTGAGTAAACAGAGCTGTGTACTTATTTTGAATCCGTGAACAAGAAGAAAATAGACAGAAAGAAGGGCCAATTAGTCTAATCTGTTGAACGAAACTTTTACATTATCATAGCACACACTACTGTCCTCAAACTTTAACGATGCATTTAGTTCAAGCATACCTAATTCTAAAACCACATGTTTTCTATCGGTAAACAAAGTGCATGGCGCTACTAGTTGAATGAAAAAAATCTCGTATCAAACAACTCGACTTTTAAAAGGACGCTCTAGAACTGTATCCAAACAGTCTGTTTGCGGGTTGCTATTTTTGGTAATTGTATAGAGAAATCTACACCAAACGGTGGTAAGATATATATTGTCCTGTATATTCATTATATTTACTATTTAAGTTTTTAAGCTACACCATATCAGTATGGCTACTGTAGCTTCTCTATGTAATTAGCGCATTTTTCATATGCTGCTTTCTGTTCATTATTTTTGGGCAAAACAGGGAATAGAGAGAAAATAGAATTTAATTACAAAGAGGGTTGATAGGAATAGACAGCAAAACACTCATGAAAAACTAAAAGAATCTGTGGTATGGATTGCCTATATACGTCTAACTTGATTCTCAACAGCAAGATTTTATGGCCATTCTTAATACGAATCCGGCATTTCATATATCGGATTTTATTTTATTTGTGGTAAGAAGTTTTTTCCCTTTCTATACAGAAAACTAAGTACTTTATAAGAAATAATAACTTTCTTTAATAATAAAAATATTTATTTGAGAGTAGAAGATTTTCTTTGTGTAGTAGCATCATTTAAGAGAGATTAATCTCTAGAGTTCGGTTAGAGCTAGAGTGGAATAAGTAATTAACACTAGATTTCGAACTTTTCTTTCCCATTTTTAAGTGGAAAAGAGTTGTAAAGGATGATGAACAAGGGCATTGTGTATTTACCTTATTACGTTTGTAATCGCATCATTTCCTAAGCAATGACCCTTTAAAAGCGGTTAATTTACTGAAAATCGGGAATAAATAACCTGTTAATCAATGGCTTTTCACTCTGTGCTTGTGTTTGCGGAAAATATTGATTAAATAACTGTTGTTTGTTGCCGGTGCTTGTCGTCTATCATTTTCTATTTAGAGTGAAGTATTTTTTTGAAAAAAAAAAGTATTTATTTGGTAAAAGAACGATTTCTGCTTTGTTTTGATCGGATCGATTTAAAGCGGCGCCTATTTACTCTCGCTATTTAGACGCCCATTTTCACTTCGAGGAACTGTTTGTATAAATTTTGTAACGAGCGTACTAATTGATTTACCCGTCAGTTTATTGGGAACATCTTCTAAAATAAAGTTCAATCCTCTTACTGATTTCAAGAGCACCTGCTTAAGATAGACCGTATGTAATATCATGAAAAATTATTGCTATTAAATTTTCATATTTTTGAAGTGGTGTTTAAATAAATCAAATATTTACTTTTCTGAAAAACATCGAGTTCTAAATTGAAATTGACTTTCACGTTAGTTGTTTATTTTCGTTTTGAAAATCTTATGTTTCTAGAATAAATTTTGTTTTTTTGCTAGAGGTGAAATTTTTAACTCGAACAATATTTAAGAATGTTCGGAAGGTAATTTGTCTCGGTTCACGTTAAAAATATTTTTAATGAAATCTTGTAAACATTCCAAGGAGAAACTTTTGCAGTAAAGCAGAAATACTTTTATACATTTACTAACAAGAAATTCCTCCTCCCGAATAATGTAACGCAAGTAGCAGACCCTGTGGTCATCTATTTTTACCCCTTTATCTGCACTTTTTTTTTATTATTATTACCTTCCCCCAAGTTTTTTAATCAAAAAATTGATTTTCTCGAATGAGTGTCTAGAAAATGTATAAAAGCTTGTATCTTCTTTCCTTTCTCATCATTTCCATGGAATGATATATCACATGCCATGTGTTGCCAATGTTCTAACGACCAAGTGACTACCATCCCCGCAATTCCGACCCCACTGGAACAATTAGGCCTAAACTTCATAGTAATGTAGATCTTACCCAGAGGAATCTGGATACTGAATTTCACTCGTTTACGTAGCTAAATAGGACATAGATCTTTTGTGCCTGCGTAATTCCGATTCATGTGAACTATTCAAGCCAAACTAAATAGTGAAGGTGGACATACTTATAGTAAGCTACATTCCGAATTTCAACTTTCTACCTCAAAAAATGTAGAAGTTATGAAGGGGACGGACGGGCATTATGAAACCAATAAGTAACAAGAAATTAATCCTCCCGAGGAAGGTATAGAAAAGTAGCGGAAGCGCTGAGGTCATCTATTTTTACCCTTTTATCTGCACTTTTTAACCTCCCCATTTTTTAATCGAACAATTGATTTTCTCGAACGTAGTATTTTGAAAATGAAAAAAAGCGCTATCTTCTTTCGTTTTTCATCATTTCCGAACGAATGATATATGACATGCCACATGTTACCATAGTTCTAAAGACCAAGTGACTGTCACCCACACAACTCCGACCCTGTTGAGGACAATTTGGCCCAAACTTTAAAGTAATGTTGATCTTGCTTAGAGGAATCTGCATACCGAATTTCACTCCTTTATATGCATAAATTTGCGAAGACCATTTGGTCCCCTATAATTTCCGCCCCTGAAACTCCGACCCCCAGTGGGTCAATCAAAACCAAACTAAATATTGAAGATGCACATGCCCATAGTTTACTATATTCCGAATTTCAACCTTCTATCTCAAAAGACGCGGAAGTTATGAAGGGGACGGACGGACAGACAGACGGACATTGTGAAACCAATAAGTGACTCCATTCTTCCGCTGCTTAATAAATATAATTTTTAGCACTTGAGCAAACGTGCATTGACAAAGTGATTTCACGTGCGCCTGCCGATGTCAATAATGCTTAAAAGATGAACAGAAAGTAACAATATATTCATTCTTGACAAATCGATTGTTATATGACATGCCATTGTCTTGGTATTCTTTACAGTCACTGTTTTAGCACTTGAATTCGACGAAAAATTCTGAATAGTTGATACGGCCTTTGTGATGTTCTTGTATAAAAAAGCCATCTCTTCAATTTAGGTATATTTTTACTAATACACAGCCTGTAATTTACACATATCGATGTCTCTAGGATTATGCGTTATTAGGACCGATAGGTACTTATGTTTTCACAATGTGCGTCCGTCCGTCTGTCTGTCTGTCTGTCTGTTGGTGCTCTACCTTTCGAACGCTTCCGAATTTTCGACTTCCGTTTTCGCCATTCGACAACTTAGGCAAATCGGAAGACTGAGTTCGTTAGTGGAAAAAAATCAGAGAATAAGGTCAAAAATAATATCACGTAAAATGAATGTTAGTCGAAATTGGTTCAAAGGTACCTGCTTTTCATGGACCCATTATGGTTCATTGGAACTTTCAATGCTAAAATATGGCATGTGATATATCTAACGATTTGGAATGATGTGCCATGAATGAATATAACGTAAAATTAATGGTAATTGAAATTGGTTCAAGGGTACCTGCTTTTCGTGGACCCATTATGGTTCATTGGAACTTTCAATGCTAAAATATGGCATGTAATATATCAAACGACTTGGAATGATGTGCCATGAATGAATATAACGTAAAATTAATGATAGTCGAAGTCGGTTCAAGGGTACCTGCTTTTCATGGACCCATTATGGTTCATTAGAACTTTCAATGCTATAATATGGTATGTAATATATCAAATGACTTGGAATGATGTGCCATGAATGAATATAACGTAAAATTAATGATAATTGAAATTGGTTCAAAGGCACCTGGTATCAGACAATTTATGTAAGACAATTTATGTATGTAGGATTAATTTCCCCCCCCCCCCCTTCCCATTAACTTCCTGAAGTGATGGATTACTATATGGGAAGGAACCTGCTTTAGTCATACATGTACATGTGCCGAAGCATTCTTGGACAAAACAGAATAACATGACAGTACATAATCATGGGTAACGATAAATAATGATTTATGCGGAAGGAAGGAACTCGGCCCAGCGTGCTTCTTCATGTCAATAGACGGCCACTTAAATTGCCACGCCATTGCCATCCTGGAGGCTCTACCGTATACCTCCTATCTCTTGCTTCTTATTCGCTGGATCTTGCTCAAAGCGACAAGGCTCTGTTCAGTGCAATGAAAAGCGCGATGCGCATTGGGAAGTTCTGCTCCAACGGCAAGCTTCAGGCGGCTTCCGGAAACAGTGATGAGATTTCCCCAGAGAATGGTTTGCTGCGGCCATATGGCAAAAGTCCACAGACATCGACGTTGCGATACGTGCACTCAGGTTTGTTTAGAGTAGAAAAAATAATGACAAACACAGTACTTTTTATTCTCCATAATATGATCCCTCGACAGAAATAACCTTGTTCAACAGTTTCAATTCCTGATTTAGGGGAGATAAACTGAAGGAAATATCAGCATCATTCTAATTTTGAAAATATTTTGTACTAAGAAAATTGTCTAAGGCCAGAAAAAATGATACTCCATTGAGGAAAGATCTGGTGAGTAAGGCAGATGCCAGCCTGTGATCATGAAAGTTTCATATCGTAACTCCTCCAGATTTTGTCTGATTTATTTTTCTGTATGACGGCGAGCGTTGTCTTCAAGGAGAACAGGACATTTAATATTTACAAGTGAAGGGTGTTTTTGCAAAGTTGTTGGTGGAAAGCTTCAAGTTGCTGGCAATACATCTGAGTGTAATAGTTTGGACAGGATTTAAGAAATTCGTGATGGACCAATCCAGCCATCTGTTAGCATAATCTTCTTGGGATAGAGGTCACGTTTGGCTCTATTGTTTGGAGGAGCATCACTGTTTGTCCTGAATGTTAGGAATTGCCATACAAGATCCGGTTCTCCTCACACGTCAAATTCGAAGTAGGAAAGAGTCAGTTTTATTCCTTAAAATCAGTGAGGAACCAATAGACAAGCAACACGAGAAAAATTTATTACATTATAAATATTTTTTTTTAATTTTTGTACTTTGATAATGCATCTGTCATTTGTAGAGAAAATTATGTTATATATAGAAATTATTTATATGACTAATCTTTAGAAATGATGTTTTTATTTAGAATAATCCGTGGCAAGGAATATCAAACATTCTTTTTAGTGTTGAGATTATCTATCTACTAATGACGAAAATAGAAAGGGCGACAAAAATTTCCAGCGATCGATTAGAATGCTTGCTAAACCGAACAGCAGATTGAGAAATGAAGCTAATAATCTTATTAAAAAATTATTCCTTGTGGCAACATTAATAATATTAGCAAATTTTAAAAACATAAAGTCGCAGAAATTGTAACTGAGTAATTTCAATCGCTCCCACACAAGGAAGTTTTTCTATCTTTAGAAACGTTTTGCCTAGAGGAGTGACTGCAGTTCGCTTTTTAAAGATCTTTCAAATATTTTAATTTGAAAACCATTTAATATATTATAAGATTTACTTTTTGTTTTATTTTTATTACACCATAAATATATTTTTACGTTAAATAGATGAAGACGTGAAGTGTTTTCTCTTCAGCGACTTTGGGTGGGCATCTCGCTGTAATTGGATGAGTTTATTAATTTGTAATAAAAGGTCACTTGATTCGTTTATATTTGGAACAAACTTAAGAGAGGTTACAACAGCTTCAGTTATCGTCATTTTATTGATGGTTTTTCGTTTGTGTCAACACGAGTGGCTCGTTCTTTCGGCGGTTCGGGTCTCAGGAGTCCCCGGCATCGGTGCGATCGTATCATGTGGAAGGAGGTGGAGGTCGGAATCTCCTAAATCTTGATGGCGTTGCTTTCCTGACAGTCATCCGTTATTGTCCCCAACGATTTTGATATGATAATATTGCCCGGATTGGGCGACCATGGTTGAAATCTTAATTGAATAATGGCCGGTGCCAACGCTTTGTTTGCAACATGGGGGTTGGGACTTTCTTATCGCAGTGGGGAAAAATCATTATTTCATTTTCGTACTTTAGGGGAAGGGGGAAAACGGAGGGGGAGAGCGTGGATCGTTGCTATGGCAATTCACAGGAAATGTTGGAGATAATTGGATGCAATTTCAAGGCGCCAAATTACCACCCAAGCGATTTTCCACTTTGAATGAAATGAATAATTGGACGAGATGAGAATCTATGAGCAGTGGAAGAGATGAGGGATTCACTAAAAATTTCTTTTCGACCCCCAGAGAAATAGCTCATCTACAATAGGGATCATAAAAAAATTTTGCAGTTCATTTTGCTGGATGGCATGATTGGTGATTTTAAAATTTCATCTTCGCTTGTAATCAAATTAAGAAAAATAATTATAAAAAACCCATAGCATTAATACCTTCTGGCTAATTTAATTGACTACAGGACGTTATTTCAATACCGTAGCGAACATGAAAAGCCTTTGTCTTTATTCCTCTAATAATATTAAGAAATTAGGCTATCAACATAAGGATACAATAAATGCTTCATTCAATTTCAAAACATTGTGTTTTTCCAAAGTATTGCACATACAGATATAGTTGATACGTGAAATGAACCAGTTGGCATCGTGATATACCAGTTGGCAACACGAGTGTAGTGCCTTTACAAAATGTCGACAGAGAGTTTGTGTGTTGGAATATGCAAGATGTATGTCTGTTATTGCAGTGCAGCGTGCCTCCAGAAGAGAGTACAGAAATGAACCAACATGTAAATAAAGCATTTTAGAGTGGAGTGGTATCGGAAATTTAAGAACAATGGTTTTCCATATAAACGGCAAGATACCGGTGGACCAAGCATGTCAGCTGAAACAGTGGAGAGAGTGAGGGACGTACAGTATATCTTATGACCAAAGGGGCACACATAGAATATTTGTAAAGTGTGAGAAAAATTGGTGAGTTTACAGTTTTTTGCATACATCAATTACATCTGTATAATAATTATTGTAATTTATCTGGATAATCTGTATAATACGAGGGAGGATCGAAAAGTTACGCACAATTATTTTTCTGGTAACAATTTTAATAATAAGCAAAAATGAAACAATGCACAAGAAAGCTGCACGTTTTACCTATAAGGGTCGTACAAATGAAAACGAAAATTTGTGTGGGAAAAAAAGACGACGTGTAGGATCGTAAGTTTTTGTTTTCAACAATTGGGAAACCCCACGTGCAAATTGAACAATAGGTTGCAAGTGTTGCATCACGTGAGAAAGAACGATAGCTCGCGCTTCGAAGCTCTGCGAATGATCGTTTCGTCCAAACAACAAAATGGAGTCAACGAAACAGGAAAAGAGAGCAGTAATTCGTTTTTTTGACATGTGAAGGAGTTTCAGTTTCTGAAATTCATCATCGTATGCAGAACGTCTATGGAAATGACTGCATAACCTTCACTCATATTTGGGCATGGAGCAAGAGGTTTTCGGAAGGACGGTCATCATTTCAAGATGATCAACGACCTGGACAAGCAAACTGCGCCATCACGGATGATTCCAAAGCCAAAATTGACGCTGTCTTAAAGGAAAACAGAAGAGTGAAAAATCGATGTCTTGGTTGCTAAAACTGGCCTTAGTCGTGGAACTGTTCACTCCATTATCAGGAACCATCTGCACTACAGAAAAATCTGTGCCCAATGGGTCCCGCATCATTTGACATCAGAACAACTTGGAGTTCGAATGGCCATGTCCCTGCAACATTTGACTCGCTATGAACAAGAAGAAGAGAGTTTTCTCGACAGAATCTTTACAGGGGATGAAACTTGATACTTTCATTTCCAGCCCGAAAGCAAACGTCGAAGTCGTCAATGGAAGCATTATGGGTCACCACCCCCGAAAAAATCAAAGCAATCGCAAACAGCACGGCGAAGGTGATGTTGACCGTGTTTTTTGATCGCAACGGCCCGATTTTACTGGACTTTCTTGAAAAAGGCACCACAGTTAACGCAGCACGATATGGGGAAACAGTGAAGGCACTGCGCGCGGCCATCAAATGCAAGCGTCCTGGACTTCTTACAGAAGGAGTGCTTCTTCTCCACGACAACGCGCGCCCTCACACCTCGAAAGCAACGGTAGACCTCATCAAAAAGTTCAACTGGAAAGCAATGCAGCATCCACCTTACAGCCCTGACTTTTTCCCATTTGACTTTCACGTGCTTGGGGATCTCAAGAAACATCTGAAAGGCCGCAGGTTTCAGTCGGACGATGAAGTGAAGGAAGAGGTTTTGGAATGGTTCCACACGCAACCGAAAGACTTATTCCATAAAGGTATTACACACCTTGTTACACAGTGGGATAAATGTCTTAACGCAATTGGAGAGTATTTTTAAATTCCTTGTATACAGTTTGGATAAACTAAATAATTTTCGTTTTCATTTGTACGCCCTTATATTTTTCGACGTATGCACCAACTCTCTCCCATCATGGCACCAGATTCAATACATCTCATTCATAAAACATCCCACGACTGATTTTGCCTCTTCATCTCAACCAAAGCATTGGCCTCCTAGGAATTTCTTCATTAGTATGAACATGATAGACAGATGGTGCGAAGTCTGGACTGTTGAGTGGATGTTTGAGCACCTCCCAATCAATTCCTTAATAATTCCTTAATAATTTTTCTCTGAGTCTTCTTCGAAGAATCTGCACCATCTGGAGATGTTGCTATGATCCAGACAAATAGCACCATATATCCCCAACATTTTTTGTGGATTTTACTCGCATTATTTGTTTGACCTACAAAAAACGGACCACACGCCACTGTTCTTCACAAGTTGACAATGCTAGCAAACGCGCCATCTTTATTCAATAGTTAGCGGTCCTTCCGCTAGGACGACAGCTAATCAAGCCATTGCCGTCTGTAGCGAAAGATTCAAACTATCAATCTGCCAATTTTGAACATCCGGATCAAAATAGTATTCCATAAAAAATTGTTGTGCATTACTTTTCGATCCTCCCTAGTACTTTGGAAAATAAAGTGTTTTGAAATCGAATGACTCATTAATATTGGTGCCTTATACAGGATGGATACAAAAATGACCCCCCCCCCTTTTATTTTCGTAACCGAAGCAGATATGTATGTTAATTTTGATGAATCGAATGAATAGGAAGTTGTGGGTGACCAATCCTATGATGCACTTTTCATCATCCCAAATATGGAAATAAGTAGACATTCAAATCCTATCTTAAAAACCGTAACAGATGCACGAAAAATTCCAATTGAAGACTTGTTCAGCATAGAATTCCGAACAAAACAGAAAAAAATCTCCAAAATCCGATGAACGGATCATCAGCAATCCAAAGCAGAAGATCATGTTGACCATTTCAGGAACAGTATAGCTTGCCATCCTGGAATTGCTCTGTCTTCTGTATGCTGACACGTGCCTTTTATTTGCTTTTCCTCATGAAAGTGAATGTTATTATGGTAATTTTTGGAAATTTTTTTCATTTGCACGTTGAACATTCAAATGTCTTTATGAAGTGCGTAGGGAGGTAACTAATAAATTCAACATGTGATTGTTGGTGATCGGTTGTCGCGAATGATGATTCAATTTGTGGTCCACATGAACACGACTCTGTCCTCACGGAGTGGGTTGGTAGGAGAAGAGTTATTCTACTGAATAAAATCCCAGGTTTCCGTTCAATTTTGTCTTTATTAATCATTTATCGTTCAAAGATCATTTAGAGACCCATATTTGCTCCTATTAGCGATATTTACGACTACATTTACAACATTTCGTGGGACCCTTCGCCCCATATCTAGATTATTCATCCTACCAAAGTTTGTGCTATTCCGTTTGTTAGATTGCTCTGAGATGGCTCCGAATTGTAATACGCTAATTACAGACATTCTATGCGTAGACATAATGAGAAAGACTTTATGCTAGAAAATCAATCACCTGCTTCCTTTCCACTCATTCTCTAAGAAGCGCCTATACAGATTGGTGCAAATATATTAGACTTATATCGAAGGTTTTTGAATGTTTAGTCAATTCAGCACTCAGTTTCATCAGTGGCCCCGAAATATCTCCTACAAGAAAAGAAAAATCGGTATTTGGCTTAACGAATGGATTAAGCCGATCCATATCTTTCCAAGAAGCACCTTCAATGCTCTATGACATAGAGACAAAGCCTTAGAGCTCTATGTAAACCTTTCATGGAAATTTCGACCTCAATTCGTTTTATGAACAATAGCGCCCCTCCTCGTGAAGTTGAAAATATCTTGAGTGAGGATATTTAAAGGATAAATGGCAGCCAGATTTCCGAATTTGAATAGAGTAGTTTAGGATACCATGAAAAGAGTGATTGCAAAATGGCACACTCCTTGTAAAGCAGTCTATCGTTCGAACGGTATTTGCTGCTCCAAAATCTCCCTTAAGAGTTTGAAGGCTTGTTCTGAAACCTGAAGAGCAATTGGGGTGACCATACGCTCCACTATTTCTTCTAAAGCGGCGCAATAAGACCAAACATGCATTTTGGATCGAGATCTCGAGATACAAGCTGACATGTTTCCACTTCATGAATTTTCATTCTGAATGAACGCAGGAAAGTTCAGAAGGACGAAAGTTTTCGTTTGAGCTCTTTAGAATCATAATCAAAGAATTGCCGAACTTCTTACTTCTGGAATGGCTTTCCTAAATTTGTGCTTGAGTCAGAAAAGTGAGTCCCACATGTATTTTACATACGTATCGTATTATTAAAACGAGAAATACAATACAGTATTAGAAATGATTTTTTTTTTCGATAACCTCACTACAGGTGGACGGAGTGTTAGTCTTACATCAAAGGATAGATAATATTTAAGTTTTAATTTATTAAACAGTTTTTATAGAGTAATTCGATAAAGGGTTTTTTAATCGTATGCTGTCGTGGATATTTTTCCATGCTACGCTCTAGCTCTCGAGTCGCGAGTTTCTAAGATTGTTTCTAAGATTATCAAATATTCTGAAATCTAAGCAACCAAAATCTAAGTTATTATTTTAACTGCTTTAATATACTTTATATACAGGGTGGGCCGTAAGTTGCGCACCAAAGAATTACGTGAAGTGTGATGTGAAACAATGTAAAATCAGCAAATGGCGAGCATTTTGAGCATTTGTGATTGTACCAGCAACGTTTTTCTTAGTTCATTAGTTAAGCTTGGTTTTAATAAAATAACGTTTATTATTATCAGAATTGTTTTAAATGCTTTGGTGCGCGACTTATGGCCCATCCTGTATATTTTAATAAATTTCCCATAATTATTAATGCGGATATATTGATTACTGGGGCTTGATGTTTATAAATCAAATGGTTACTGTTTCCTTCATATTTTAATAAGAAATACAAGCGAATAAAATCTATGACCTAAGAACATTCTTACCCTTTTATTTTAACTAATCTTTAGAACAGAGATCCATTTTAGTGTATCTCCCACGTTCACTAATAATTATTAAAAGCGCAAGACAGATTCGGATACAGCATCAAAAAATAAGTAATAGTTATAAAAGACACACATTTCCTATCTATTCGGAAAAACGGCTAAAATGGCGGTCAAAATTTGTTGGTTAATCAAATGGTATTTCACACTAATCGATGTAATGCCTATTCCGGTCAAAAAAACGCTATTTCCGATATGATTTTGCATGAGATGGTTCGGAAGTGTTATTTCATTGACTGGAATAAGAATTATATGGACTTGTGTAAAATGCCATTCGATTGGCCAACATACAGGGCGTTTAAAAATTCGTTGGACAAACTTTGTACAGAGATTCTATACATAAATTTAAGATAAGAATGTCTAATAAACATGTGTCCAAATTCGAAGCAGTTTTGAGTAAATACAGGTTTTTACATAGAAGAAACTTTGTATTAATGCGCGCCCCGAAATTAAAATGGAAACCCTGTTAATAATAACAAATGTCTTCTAACAATAAAAGTCCTAGTTTCTCTCAAACGTTGGTCTAAACTGTAAATGTTTGGTGGTTTAGGACATATCTGCTAGGAAACCGCGTTCTCCATTAGCAGCTTCATACACCATGTGCAAATCAGCCATCTCAGCATTTTTTAAATCCGTCATTGCTACAAATAACTCGACAACACGTGACAAGCGTCATTTAATGTGACGTCACCAGCCGCCGCCGACAGTCAAACTCCAGCCAATTACAACATTTCAAAAGGATACGTCATTGCCTAATTAAACTAACAAAATTCCTATTTTAAAGCGACATAACTTTTACACGACTCATGTTTGACACATTTTAATTTTACATTTCTATCTTAGATTTATGCATAAAATCTATTTACGGAGTTTATACAACGAATCTTTAGAATAGCTCAAGATGGGTGTGCGAGGATTTAATCATACGTAAAAAACAGGAAAGAAAATTCCACAGCTTGGATTCGAACCAGGAATCTTCGGCTCATGCCGCCGACGTATTATTAAAATCTCAGACCTATCTTGAGCTATTCTTTAATGAATATTACGCCTTAGTTAAGATAGTCCCAGCCTGCGGAGTAGGTAACCGCTCTAACCAAACCCAAAGGACATGTAAATAGTGTAATGCTTTCATGTCCGCGTTAGCGTAATTGGTTATCGCGTCGACGGCATGAGTCGAAGGTTCCTGGTTCGAATCCAGGCTGTGGAATTTTCTTTCCTGCTTTACATCAATAACACTGGCCAAAAAAATTTAAGATTTTTCTTGTAACAAAATGAAAGTGGGTGATTTTGGGCAGTATTTTTTCTGCTGATTACGAATATAATTTTTAAATTTCTCTAGCACGCACAGCTTTCTTGTTTTACAATGAAACATTTTTCAATCATTCAGTGTTTGGGGCCTGGTAAATTTCCTTGCGGCCCCAAAATATGGACAGTTTAACAATGTAGCCGCTTCTCTTCACTCCCATTACTTTAACATAGAAGTCTCGATGTGCATAACTTGGAAACTTGACGTGATAGAAAAAATCTAAAAGCAGATTCGGATTCTACCTACAAATTACTACTAAGAACACTTTGTGTGGTCTTACTTGTTAGTTACAAAATGTGTGTTGACTAGTGTAATTTAACATCTGAGGTAAGGCGTATGATTAAAACTTCACAGGTCCATCTTGAGCTATTCTTTGAAATTTTAATAAAAGTTTGACTGTTTATCTATTCGGGAACATGATCAAAGTTACTTACTTTTTGATGCTCTTTCCGAATCTGAAGTCAAAAATCAAAAAAATTCCTTAAAAATTTGGTAACAGAGCGACCGACTTTGCAAATGTTAAAAACATTACTGAATATGCTTAAAAATATCAAATAATTATTATTGAACATATAAAAAAAATTGATGACGAGGTCGATAAATTGTTAAAGCTCATAATTTAAGTTTTTCTTTATTGCGGATTATAGATTAACTGCAGCGCATAATTTTTTGTCTCATAGAGAAAGCCGCTTTGAAAGTAAGCCAAAAAATTTATTTGTCGACAATTATCTTTATTGTCTGGGAATTGTAATGTTTCTAGGTATAAGACAAAGTTCGCGTGTGATAATCTTTTTTTTTTTTTGCTTGACAAGAGGTTATTACAACCATTTTCTTTTAAGCTTAATAGTTTTTCCAAAGAAATCCTTACAGAGAAAACACAAGAAATAATGTGCACAATTTCTATGAAAATGAGTTGTTTTAAATATAATTACTTCAATAAAGAACTGAATCAAAATATCATAATACCAAAGCAATTTTAAGTATTTTCACAACGTTGTCGTTAACAATGAGGATTTAAAAATCTTTAAAATATAAAAAAGGAATCGTTTTTATCAGATCCAATGTTATGATTGAAATTGATAGTTTGGAAGAATAACACGGGTACACAAGTTTGATTGGCTGATTTCAAAAATGATACCAGTTTTCCTGTATTGGCTGCAGCTTCTGAGATAATGATAGAGCCAATCGAACAAAACCAATGTCATTTTTTGGTTCCTGCACACAAAAATTACCCTGAAATTGTTGAAATACCCTTGACAATCCAAAAATGCAGTGTAATTGTGTTGCTTGGTTTATGCGCAAATATAAATCAAAAGGCAGGAAAGGATAAAATAAACTATCATTAAATAAATTATCATCTTCATTTATTATTAAAGAAATTCCCCCTAAAAATTCTTAGTTATTTTTTGTTTATTTAGTTTACTACATAGATAAATGCAGAATTTATTTAAATAAAATATTTGATATATAAGAGAGTCATAAGTTGAGGACACCCTGTCATGTAATCGTTCAGAAAAACAGAGTATTAAAATGCAATTAGAGTGTAATATCAGATTATTATCTACAGGTAGATCCCGTTATACACGATTTCGGATATACGCGGTTTTCATTTAGTAGCACCATCCTTTGGCAACATACAAAAACTTCCATTTTTGTTAGGAGTTGAATTCAGTTTTGGGTTTTGTTTTGTTCCTAATATTTAGCACATCACTAGCTATCTATGAATGGTAAGGTTGCTACACATCAGTTTGGACAAGGTCAGCTGAGGTTTCTAATCTGTATGCGAAAAGATTTATTAATGTAGGACTTGACATGAAGCCAAACGTAAAGAAAGTATTATTACCGAAGGAAGAAAGCGGGCCCGAAAATCCTACTCGTTAGAAACCGCGTTGGAAATCCTCGATGAAGATGAAAAAAACAGTTTTTCCTGCCGACCATCAAGCAATTTTTAATGAAACATCCTGCCAGCTCGAACGACCCCTTAACATCCAGTCCGAACTCCTCTTTCAAACTGTCTTCGGGATTCCACCAGCACTATTACGGGACTGAGACTGTTGGAAATAGCATCAGAATCTTCTGGTATAGATGAACCCAAAGCAATATAAAGTTTAGATTGTGGACACTTTTTTTTTGTTGTACGTGTACATGTATTTTGAATATTTTAGTGTATCTTGAGTTTTATAAAATAAAATAAAGTGCTATTTTAAGACTAAAAAATAGAAAACTGTATATCCTATACTTCTATAACGCAATTATTTATGTTATATCAGGAAAATAATTACTGCTTATGAGAACAAAACTCTATTTTGTACACGTTAAATGGAACCCGTTTTACGCGAATTCGGTATACGCGGCAATTTCGCGGAACATATATATCGCGTATAACGGGATCTACCATATCATACAATTACGCTTCTAAATGTTAAAGCAAAATTTTGCTATTTATTACTCTAGGCCAACTAATTGCATTTTAACAAGTAGGGGAGACCGGGGTTGGTTGTTACAGGGGGAGGTTGTTACAATAGGTTTAAAAAATAGATCAACAGATGGCAGGCCGGTAAGAAGTGAAACAGAGAAGAAGTATCACGTCACATGATTCACGTGCTGCTTCTTCCTCCACTGGTACGGGCTATGTGCATGCGTTTTTCTTAAAGGTAAGATTTTTGTTAGAATTTTGGGTAATCAACTTAGGATTTCACGTCCAGAAAAATCTTATCTATTATCTGACTATTAAGAGTTGATTCCTGCCAACTAGACTGATTGAAAGACAGGTTTCCATTTTTCCATTGACAATAGAGCTTTTTCAGCGGAAGTTGTGCTCGCGCGGTCACGTCACTTGGCCGCCATTATGAGATGTTGATTTGAGCACTCAGCTTGAGAATGAAGCGTTTGGATTAAGCTTTTGTTCTGGATCAAACATGACTGATTTAATCGCAGATAAGATAAAAACTCATTTTAAAATACAAAAAAGTTAAATGTTTGCTCATTCAAACAGTTAGATTAATATTTACATAAATTTCAAGATGCAGAAATATATATTTCGGTAAACTTACAGTTTTCGTATAACTTTATTGCACATGTTTTACACAAAATATGTGTAGACTATAGATTATATATTTCTTTTAATACGAGGATTGAGACATAAGTCATGGCAACTATTTTTATGAAAATTCGAGAGTGGATGGAAAATGTAAAATATACAGATGAAATATACAGATGCGTTATGTCTTCACTCTCCGCACATCGCGCGACGACTGATCATGCGACCAAGGTCAATGAAACCTTTATCAATTTAACTATCACTTCTTAGCCATTTACTGTGACTAGATAGAAAAGGGAGTATACATCAGTTCGTTAGAGGGGGCAGTGTCGGACTGGTCATATACCAAGGGGTGCGAATGCACCCCCCCCCCTGCCTGAGGCCCCCTTGGCCCTGGTCCGTTCCAGCTCACAAGAGATTATTTTGAGATCGCACCCCGGGCCTCTGATAGCCAGTCCGACCCTGGGAAGGGGTCTGCCCCCCCCCCCCCAGTTATTATTAAAAAATAAAGTCACTTACCTTGGTCACATGATCAGTCATCGTGTGATGTGCGGATAGTGAAGATTAACCATTAAAGATAGTGAAGATTAAAACTTAACGAAATGTTAACGCACTAGCAGCATATACTTTCTGTATAAAGTCTTATGTAAATTCCTAGTTGTCCGTCGCTAAAAAGTTGGTTATCCGGACCAGTACACTGAAAGCGGACATCTTAAGCCCAAGTCTTGTTCAACTCTGGTTAAATACATCCTGCACTGCGGTTGAGTAAGAATTAATTTGTTGAGACATATAAAAATTTTTCTGTTAATTGCATTCATCCATTTCAGCTTTTCTGCATCATTTTTGGGAAATAAAAATAAAGAAAAACGCACCAAGCAAGGGCAGTCTTCTGCAAATGTAATAAAATTTTGTTTTTCCTCAAAAATTACTGCAGTTTTTTCAAAACAATAATTTGTTATAATTAAAGGAATGTTTGGGGAATTGAATGGTATTTTTTAAATCTCTTCAAAGTAATTTTAAAAAACGTGAAAAATTAAACGGTAAATATTGTAACTACCAACCCCGGTCTCCCCTAATTTTCTTGTTAATTACAAGGAACACAGCATCTTTGATAGTGTATTAAGAAATCATAAACAAAATAAGCGGACAAAAGCTTTGTGTTTATTAATCTTTCAAACAGTAGTTAAAAGAATGGCATTTGTCAGTAAATGTTTGAATATGACCCCTGTCAATGGTCGGCCCCGCTGTATCAAACATTTTTCTAAGCGGCGATGGAAGCTGCTATAACATATTGCTAGGGATATTGGAATGGCAGCATTGGATATGGTCGCAGAAAGTGATTGGGAGACTTCTTGCTTGAGAAAAACCCCATAAAAAATTCAGCACATCTTATATAGGAGACCCACACGGCATAAAGAAAACTTAATCTCTGTGGAAAGTTCTTTCGCCAAAAAAAAAAAATCATGCATATTTTAGCCGTGAGCGAGGTGGCCTCGTGTTGTTGGATTTATAAATGGTTCATATCAACATTCGGCATCTGTAATTGAGGAAGAAAAAAAGCCTAAGAAAGTCTATAAAAATGTTATTTTTTAAAAACCGCCAAAGCATGCGGTACTCGGAAATATCTGGCAAAATTTTAAAGGGCGATAGAGGGGACCAAAGTAAGTATTTTCCGGAAATGGCGCGTGTAAGTAAAAACTTTATTTCCCCGCCGTGATTTACAATAGCATGCACTGTACAAACGCAGAACTTGCAAATATCCATATCCATATCCATAACCTAAGCTAAACCACATTACATCTGCTAGCATTGACAGATGCACTTTCGCAAACCTGGCGGTGCACACGCTCAAACGTTTGTCAATTCAGCAGTTGTCTCGTCGGGAATGTTCGCTGTACACTTGTTTGATAACTAAATACATTGATAACTAAGTACATTGATAAATAAATAGATGAATTACAATATACAGTAAATTGAAATTATGGACTAGTATTTTTGAACTTACATTAATTAATTAATATATTTAATTTTTATAATTAAGATCATTTCACAGTTTTATCTTAAAGTTTAAAAACATTACACTAGCCCGTTTCCGTTCGGTGCCCCCCCCCCCATACGTCAAATGGATATTTCCAAGCTCTGCGTTTGTAAAGCGAAGTCTGCCTGTTGTAAATCACAGCGAGGAAATGACGCTTTTACTTCCAGACATTATCGACTGCCGCGCTTAAACGCATCAATTCTGGGCACATACTGTGAGGGAAAATGCTTATTTTGGTCCCCCTCTAACACCCTTTAAAAATTTGCCAGATATTTTTTCGAGCCTCCTGATACGATGGAAAGTTTCCGAACACCTGAACACCATGATTTCACGCTAATTAATATAATATGAAACCTCTCTTTTGCATTTATTGACGATTTCAATCACAGATGTTGGGTTATGTGACCTAAACCAGAGTCTCGTTCCAATTCATCCCACCGGTATTCAGATAGTTTTTTTAATCGGGGCTGAACAGGATAGTCCAGATCTTTAATCCTAGTTTCCGCAAATCATTCCTGCACACACACCTTGCTTTCATTATTATGTTAGTAAAGGAATAGTCAATCCCAAATTGTTGGCCGTATAAAATTATCCAGAAAGACCGGTAACTTGCAGTCTTCATAGATTCTGCTATTGAACATGCTGCTCAATCCAAACCGTGAAAATGAGCTCCAAAGTTACTCCGGAATTTCACAGTGGGCATCACATATTCAACCATGAAGCGTTCTCTGGGTATACCCATCTGATTATTATAATAATAAAGTAAATAAGCCAGAAACTGTGGAGCACATCTGATTTTTCCTTGAGATACGTTTCCGTTGTTCCATGGTCCAGTTTCGTGAGCTCTTTGGAAATAGCTTTTTATTGACTCTGCTTATAAGCAACACTTATGGACATCTGTTCTCGCGAATAGTGATTATTAGTACTTGAGTTAGCATTTCGTCAATCTGTGGTAGTTGCTTAGCTAAAGATTTCCGACTGCATCGCTTCACGTGGGTTAAGCATAACGAAGAGAACATTATACAAATCTCATTTAGATTTTATATGCACATTCTGAATATCAAAATCTTTTGGGGAAAGAACATTATAGATCCCAATCTTTCCGTTTATTTTTCTTAGTTTATGAAATTCATCAAGAACAGTTAAAAGTTTATCATTTGTTATTGTTGTTAAGCATCGTAACAAAACTTTTAACTTTTAATAGTTACTTTTAAATCGATACCATTAGCGTTTACTTTAAACATGGGCATCGTGTTTCCGTTCTGTTTAGCAGTAAACCAATAAAGTAATGAAATAAATGTTCTATGTAATATTTAGGCTTTTATCTCATTTCCAACAACATCAAATTACATAAATGAAAACTAGTTCCGAGCGTTCCCTAGTAAGCTAGTGATTCAATATTGAATTGATTGAGTTACTTCTCCTTTTAGTATCAGTTTTCCGCAAAATTTTGAATAATTTGAAACTTTCCTCGAATCTGGTATTAAGTTCCTCTAATCGATATATAGAATTAACGATAAAATAGTAAATTAATCAAATGTAGACGTTAAGAGTAACCTGCATTATGGTTATTGTTTAAAAATAGTTTTGAAAAGATTGATAAAGAATGACGTTTTGATTAAATTTGGTTTTGGGTAATATTTGTAGATTATCTTTGTCTTAGGATATTAAAAACACTTTTCTTGTTATGGAGATCAAAGGGATCCAAAGGCATTTTATAGAAGAGAAGATTAATTCCATCTTTACCGCAAGCGGAAAATTTATTGTTTTCATCCAGTGTTCGAATATAAAATCAACGCGATAAATTTGCAGCAAACAGAAGATTTTAAAAAAAAGGCAATTAATTCTTTCGACAGCATTTCTACTTGCAATTACAGACTTCATTCTGTCGAAGAAAAAAATCTTCTTTCTTCATTCCGAAACGCATGCATGATATGATTAATTATGAAACAGTCTCATTATTTTTCTATTATCTTTAGAGCCGCTAATGTATTTGTGTACCAGAAAAGAGAAAGAGAAAGGGGGGAAAAAAACTTTGGCATTGTTTTTCCTTTCCCTCCTCTCCAAACATTTATTTTCATCTCTCCTTCGGCATGAATTTCTCACAGTTAATGACCAGTGCGAAAACAAGCGAGCGAAATTTTGCCGGAAAACGAATGAATGTAGCGCCCAGGAGACGGCAAGAACTGCTCGGTTTTTGCCACCAATCGATACCGTAACGACATACAAATTAATTACTTACATGCAGGTAGACGGTTTTGCCTGTTTATCGATTTGAAGCAGCCACCATTAAAAGTGAATCAACCTTGATACTCTTGGGACAAAAGGAAAGCATATTTTTTGAATAAATGCGGAAAGATTATATCCGAAGTAGAGTTCGACAAAAATAAACATTTAAAGTCGCACATAGAGAGAGATGAGCATTTTCTTCAGATGACTTATTCTATGCATATTCAAAGCCCCAGTAAACATTTTGTAAGCCTTTAAAATCGTATATATATAAAATTTTGGATGCTTTTGATGTTATTTATTGATACAGCCAAGAAGAGACCTTGGAGAGGAAATCTCCCTTCATTCGGAAAATTGAACTTTAATTATATTTGAACTAAATGCCACAGAAGACAACTTTTGTCCCTTTTGATTTCGAGTAATCATGAGTTCTTTTAAAAAAAATCATCGTATCCGTTTCAAGAATGTTAAGAATTTGAAAAATGGAATTTGGTGTTTAAAGGCAACGGCAGATCATGGAATAACCGTAAAATTCACTAAACAAAGAATCTTTTAACTGAAGAATGAATAGCATTTAGTGGTTATTCAATACATAAAAGATTTTTATTTCCTATGGTTTGTTCTTAAAAGTTTCCACTAAATTAAAATTATTTTTAAATTTTAATTTTAATGGATGAGGTTTTGATAAATAAAACTCTTCTTCCTTGCAACTCGTATTTTCTATTATATCTCCTTTAAATATAATATTATCATTTTGACATTCCCGTTGTAGATGCTTCATTTTATGCATGATAGACGGCGCTGTTATGAGAATATAATCACATGACAGAGTTCAACATGGGATTTAGTGTACAATAAAAAAAGTGTTCATTGTACCGAAGAATAACCCCTTCAAACAGTTTGCAACCTAAGATGTACCGAATAAGTCGTCATACTCCGTTTGGTTTAGTAATTCAGGAAATCGATAACATTCGTGGACTAATCCATCACCTCACCTAATTCCACAAGATTTCTTTCTCTGGTCTTATCTCAAGAAACAATGTATACAAAAACACTTCGAAGATCATCAACGTATTAAAGGAAAACTTCGGCAACATCCTTCCCAATCGATATGTTGGTACGAGTTGCTGAAAATACTTACGTCAAAAAGTTGTGATTTGCACAATATAAATCTAATTGACTATATGAATCATGAAGTAATGTTTACAAAAAAAATATATAGCGCCAATTTTGAGTTGATATCTTTCTTTGTTCAAGATATAGCAAAGAGTATATATTCCTGAATTTAGAACTATAGTTTAGAAAACAATTTCAAGTAAGGAAGTTTTAGAACACCTAGAAAGCTACAGATAATCTCCACTTGTTTGTTTTGGCTTCTCTATACATGTATTTGAATGCCTTGCTGTATTCTTTCTTACAAAGTCGTGTTTCTAGTCTAATTGCTAACTCAAGAAATGAATTTTAAGAGAAATGTTTCATTTATGTCATCACTAAGTATCCAACTGTTTATTTGTACATCTGGAATTTCAAATTTCTATAAAATTTACCAGTTTAAATTATGTCCAGTAGATTTTTCGTTGAAAGTTATTGCAAACGAGGGTCTCATAATACAGGCCAACAAAAAATAACTTTTTTTTTTTAAACTTTTAACGTTAAGAGCTGACTCTTGTCCTTTTTTTTGTGCTGACACCGTATCTGAACTTAGTTTTTTTCTATCACCCACAGATTTTTTGTTTTTCAATGAAACATTTTAAATTATTCAGATTTTTAAGGCCTGAAAAATTTCTTTGTGGCCCAAAAATATGAATACTTTAACATTGCAGCTCCTTATCTTCACACGTATTATTACTTTACTTTGCAGTCTCTTCGCGCATAACTTGGAAACGTGACGCGATAGAAAAAATCTAAAAGCAGATTCGAATTCAGTACACAAAAAATCCCAAGAATAAGGCAAGTTTTTTCATCGTTGGCCTATGTAATCATTGCCCATTATCAGGCTATATAAAACACTTCCTTTTAAAAAAGTTTTCAATTTCGGAAATTTTTGTCACAAATATTGAAATAAGGATGTTCATGAGGAACATATAGCTTATAAGATTTCGGAATAAGCGTAATGGTAGTAATATTTCTAATATTCTGTTATATATATATTTTTGTTTTCTAATGGAAGTGGTTATCCACAGACCCTATCTAACATGACCATTCATCCCTTGGAATATTATTGTAAGAGTACAAAAAAAGTCTGCCTTAATAATTCTTTAAGGTAAATGCACTAGTAATTGACACGTTTAGACATAAAAACAGGGGGGGGGGGGGTTGCTCTAAAAGTCACATTACCGTTGAGCGACTCATTGAAATACTCGTATATTTTCGTCTTATTAGTTCGTTCTCAAAGAAACATAATGATATAACCAATTACATATAAATCATGTATAATACCCATTTCCATAAAAGTTGGGACAATATGAAAAATGCAAATAAAACATGATTGACTAAATATACAGGGTGTAAATTATCTCCTTCAAAAAAACTACACTACGATGTAGACGAAATTCAGGCGATTAAAGTGAAATCAGACACTTGGGGTCGCAAATCGCAAGCAACGCCGTAAATTGAACCTCAAATAGGCTGAACGGCGTGGCGCTGCGTAGCACGAGCCAAATTTGGGCGACTATGTTCGCGCGGCGTGGCCCGGCCTGGCTGGTTTCCCCGCTCCCCACTACCTCATCCCTAAGAGGTCCACCTTCCACTACAATGTGACGTACTCTGCTCTCGCGCCAACCAAATCACCAGAGCACAATATCTATGGTCCTAAATCTGGCTGGTGTCGGTGTCTCTCTGGAGGTCTGGTGGTATTTGTGGCGGATCTCTTCAGGATGAGTTTGTGGGGAGCGGGGGAACCAGCCAGGCCGAGACGGGCCGCGCCGCGCGAACACAGTCGCCCAAATTTGGCTCGTGCTAAGCAGCGCCACGCCATTCAGCCTAGTTTGAGGTTCAATTTACGGCGTTGCTTGCGATTTGCGACCCCAAGTGTCTGATATAGGTGCCAACACACATACCCGACTTTGACGCGCACGGTTTTCATCCGACTTGAAGCGACACCAGAGTGCATGCGACTTGCAAAACACACATTTCCGACTTCCGCGCGCACGACTTTCAACCGACAAGCATTTTAACTCAAATTGTGTCCGTTTTAGCGCTGCAGTCACACAGGAACCTGTATTCATTTCCGCCAAAATGGATTCGATTACGCGTCAAAAATACAATTTATTAAACTAATAAATTTATTTGCACATGGAGTTTCCATGGAAGCCTCCATTTTCTTTTTTTGCATCTAGAGCAGTCACTTCCCATGATGCTAATCGTGTATCCTCGCAACCTGATTGGTTATCGTGAACGACAAGTCGCGTGAAAGTCGGACAGAGCTGAAGTCAGAAAAACTAGTCGCACGACTCCTGCGACTGACCGTTTGAGACCGGAAGTAGTCGTTCCAGAGTCGCATGCAACAGCTAGTCGGATGTAAACCGTGCATGTGTGTCTCCGCCTTATCACTTTAATCGCCTGAATTTCGTCTACATCGTAGTGTACTTTTTTTGAAGGAGATAATTTACAATCTCTATATTACCAAAATTAAAAATAATAAATGCGTTTGAAGTGACTGAAGTAAAATATGTACAATTTATAAATGCCCATCTCTTTTTTGGTCGTATATAATTTTTTAATGAAATTGTCATTGGCAACATGCACCATAATAGTTGGGACGGAAGGAAAAAACCGCACCGAAAGTCATAGAAGTGACATGAATATTCTAGAAACTTCTGGAGAACATTACGTCATAACCTTTCCCTCTTTAAATGCAAACTGCAAAATGCGGCCGAACAACATGGGTCAAAACAAGGCATCGGGTCAAGATATGAACAATAGAAGAATGCAATAATGTAGAAGCAACGTATCTCAGCGTGAAATAGTCAGCAACGTATCTTGGACTTCCGTCATCTACAATTCATAATATTATTAATAGGTACAGGACAAGCGGAAATATTGTCGTAAAGGGCAAGGACGAAGACCAATCCTGACTGCTCGTGATCTTCGGGGTTTCAGACGTCACTGGATTAAAAATAGACATTCAACAATGACAGAAATTGTGGAATGGGCTCGAGGATTCTATCAGAAACCTTTATCGTTGAATACCGTTCACCGCTCCATAATAAAATGTAAGTTGAAGCTCTATTATGCAAAATGAAAGGTTAATAATTGGATGTTCTATGAGGATTTTATACACGCCATACCTCAGATGTTTAAATTATTGATGAAAAATAGGAAAGAAAATTCCACAGCCTGGGATCGAACCAAGAACCTTCTGCTCACCGTGCAGATGCGCCAGCCAATTGCGCCACTGCGGACATGGAAGCATTACGCTATCTACATGCCCTTTGGGCTGGCTGGAGCAGTTATTATTCTTTAACGATTATTACGCCAGTAGGAAAGATCCTAACCTAACCTAACCTAACCTAGCCTGCGAACTGGGTACTGCTCCAGCCAGCCTAAGGGCATGTAGATAGCGTAATGCTTCTATGTCCGCAGTGGCGCAATTGGCTGGCGCATCTGCACGGTGAGCAGAAGGTTCCTGGTTCGATCCCAGGCTGTGGAATTTTCTTTCCTATTTTTCATCAATAAAAATGAAAGGTGTTCGTAAACACACAGCGAAACGTAGGTGGCTGGCTTGGGCAAGCACCCATCTCAAGTGAACCCAGTGGCGACGTGTTTTGTTCCGATGAATCTACATTTACGGTTGTAATTTTTGGCGAAAATCGTCGGCGTGTACTTAGGACCAAAGAGGAAAAGGACAATCCTGCCTGTTACCGACCTGCTGTAAAGATGCCAGCTTCAATAATGGTCTGGGGTTGCATGAGTGTTAGTGGATTGGGAAACTTGTACATCTGCAACGACACCGTTAATGCACAAGCATATATTGGAATTTTAGAAAAACGTATGTTGCCTTCTCAGCGACGTCTTTTTGGAACCCGTCCCTTTCCATTTCAACAAGATAATTCTAAACACCACACCGCCCACATTACAGGACAGTGGCTACACAATAAAGGAATTCGGGTGTTAAATTGGCCTGCCTGCAGTCCTGATTTATTCCCAATCGAGAATATATGGCGAATTATTAAGAGGAAGTTACGTCAACGACGACCCCGAACAGTTCAACAGCTGAAAACGTTCGTACAGCATGAATGGCAACAAATACACGTTGCAACGGTACAGAAATTGGTATCATTTGTTCCTCGACGGCTACAAAGCGTGACCAGAAGGAAGGGAGATGTCACCCAATGGTAATTCGCCCACTGTCCCAACAATTTTGCAGTGTGTTGCAATCAATAGTTCGCATAAAAAACTAATATTGATTAGTAATAGTTAAATTTTTGGTCCGAAATGTTTAATACCTACCCAATAAACTATCTTCTTTTGAAATAAAATGAATTAATGCATCAGTGTATCAATACTTTTGCTGTGGCTGATGTTTTCACCCTGTCCCAACTTTTATGGAAATGAGGTTTGTATTTGTTATTTTTTTAAGGATACTATCAAACCTTGCATGAATTTTCGTGTAGATTTTTATCTAAATAAAAATATATTAAAACTTACCTTCTTAGCTCTTAAGCTTAGAAAATAAACTTCAAACAAACGAAAGGCGACCATGAGGAACAAATTCGGTCGTCTGGAAATATGAACCATATTGACGTCGTAATTTTTTACTGCATCCTAAGTGGCACTAGTTAATGCTGTCATAGACATAATTTTGAATAGTGCTATGGCATTCTCTCATGTATTTCGGCAGTTTAAAGTATGAAATTTCAACTACTAATGCATTTACTTATATTATTTCTGTTTCTTTGTGGAGTCACAAAACATTAAAAAGATGAACTCATTTACGAAGCATCTTTCAAAACCTTGTAACACAAGCATGGAAAGTGTTTAAATCTAGAAAAGTATTGTATTATACGACACTTTATTTACTTATTAAACAAGAATGACAACATTGCTCGCAGAAAATAAGCTGTTTGATTAATTGTCCTTGCTTCGTGTTTGTTTTGTAGTATTGATTCAGCGTTACATCAATTTTCTCAAAGTGCTTTTGTGTAAGTGTGTAATTTATGAATGAGCTGAGGATTTATGCTCATTGTGTAGCAATTAATAAGGAGATTTCTGTCCCAAAGGACATGTCGATAACCATTCTTATCAACCTTCTGTTCATTTCCGTGTTTTCTTTCTCCTTACTGGTTTTCTAGCAACCTAATATCTGGTTTGTATTTTCATTCAGGTGGCGTTGCTGGCGACTTTAAGCCCGTCTTGGAGAGTGGCAGTTGGTACAAACTCCTCGACAACGGTTCCCTCGTCATCATGCACGTGACCAAAGAGAGCGAGGGACATTTCCTTTGCCAAGCCACCAATGGCATCGGCTCTGGACTGAGCAAAGTCGTCAGCATTCGAGTCAACGGTGAGTTTTCCCTACAGTAACGTATCGATTCAGGCTTCTTTCCTTTGAATTTTACAATGTCGGGTGAATGCGATGTGTTTGCAATATAAAATAAAAGTCATTTAAAAACATTAAACTTATCGATCGATGTTTCAAAGAATTAGTCGAAGCATACGGTAACAAGATTCGTGTTTAAAATCAAAGTTTTGTAAAGATTAATTTGCCAGTTTTAAAAGTAATCTAAACCCAAGAATGTATCTAAAATAAAATATTTCATTAAGTTCCTGACAATCAGAACTGTTAATTCTTATTTTTTTGAATTTTGCAATGCTTTGGCTGTAACATTGGTAATGAGCTAAATGCCTTCAAAATCTTGTTTTAAACATTCCAAGGAAGGCATCTTTAAAAAATGCACTTCACTTTTGATTTAATTTCAGTACTCAACAGCTTTCAAAACGTTTTCAAACGGGTAAAAATATACTTCTTTCTCCTTTTATCTTATTTTTATCTTCACTAAACATTGTAATTTAACTTAACTAGTACAATTGGAATTGCTAAATGGAATCGTTAATTTCTTAATTGAGGCAATGCAAAAGTGAAATTTTTTATTGATGAAAATGCACTGGCATTCCTTATTTTTTAAAATATTTTAACAGTAATATATGCCCTTTTTCGAAAATATGTACACAAATCTAGTAAAATATCAATTGTCGGCATATTTAATGTTTGATAGAATTTTCTTAATTATTTTGTCACATTAGAATTTCTGAGAACTATAAATGTGAAAACGTTATTTTTGTTTTCGATATCTTTCGTCAGTCTTTAAATATAGTAAATCATTACGAATAGCTACAATCAGAAATCACTAACCGCTAGCAACTTTATTATTGGTAATCACCTCTAATTGCTGTAAAGCTTCATTTATTATGCGCAAAAGAGCGTAAAATTAATGACAAAGGGATTAAAAATAGAGAGGCCAAAAATGTTCGCTATCGTAGAAACCCCTCTCGATATATTGGTTAATTCATGAACAACTAATTAAATGATTTATGAATAATTTGTATATGTAATCATAATTATAATTAAGCAAGCTTACATTAATTTACAGGCAACTATTTTGTTTCAGCTGCTTTATCACATAACGCGACATTGGAAGTAATGGGCGTAGGCTCTTTTAAATATTACATTGAATTTATAAGGAAATAATTGTTTTCCATAAAAAAAATTCTCAAATTCTCTTTATAATCCGTGGAAATCAGAAAGAAAATTTACGGTATAAACTTACGAAAATCTTGGTGTAAAGAGTTAATGATATGTAATAAAAGTAAATGTCAGAAAAGTTAAGTATGTTTATATAAATAAGGGAGACTGGGATGAGTTGATACGGGGGTTCGTTGATACATCTTAGTTTATGTAATAATTCTCATGCGTAAATTTTTGTAAACAATCACCACTGTAACGCTTCTTCTTCTTCGTTTTCAAACTGAATGCATGCTCGTTATTTTGATTACACCACGGTAGACAAGAGACCTTGTTGTCGCGTTTAACTAGTGCGAAGTAAATATCCATTTAGCTTTTCTAGCCTTAATACGCCTTACAAGTGAACTTGGAGAATTTCCTCGTATTAATAGATTGACAGAGGGTGAAAAATGCTTTTATATAGAAGAAAACCGTCATGGCATCATGTGGGGGGCAGGTTGATACACTGTATGCATATGAAACAATTGATAGCAAAAGTAATTAGCTGTGCTAAACAAAATATTTAGAGGACAGGTAAATTCTCACCACATTTTCAATTTAATTTAACATTAAAAATATCCTAAACCTTTAAATCCAGGTTGTTCAAGTGAAGCTTTATGGAGCTCAAGATTAAATTTCTTTAACTTCAAAATGTATTTTTTTTCCACTCCTGATATTTGTATGTTTTTTATCTCAAATGGTTATTGAAATTTGTTAATAAACAGACTGCTAAAATGAATTGGGAATTATTTTCTACTAACAAGGGAATCCCTCGAACATGTATGTCACAGATTTCCACCAAATTGAAACATGTTACTCATCTGAAGCTACTATAGATGCTTGCAAAATAAGAAAGTGCGAAATTTTATTTCTTTCAAAATAAACCGCGAAAACGAAAAAATTTGAGCGCACACAGCCATACAAGGAGTCCATTGTTAAAGCGGTTTGTGTGTATTAATGAGCTTAATGGAAATTCTTTATTCCACTATTCAGCAAAAAGCACGAATCCACTTCACATGAAATCAATAGAAGTAGACAGCAGACGACAATTGAATGGATTCTCAAGTTTCTAACCAAACTAGTTTTTAAAAATAGATTATTACAATTAGCTAATTGCTTTCCAGTAAAAAATGCGTATAGTAATTAATAACCATTTCCTTAAGTAATTCGGTAATCTTCGTAAATTTTCCGTCACGAGGCTGGCTTCATATGCAACGTCGAGTAATACGTTGCCTTGGTGAGAGAGTATGTACGGCGGTGCTTTATAATTTTAAATAAAAATAGTATTCATGGATGCTTACCTCGTCTTATAAATTACTTCGAGACGAGTAATTGTAGAGGAAAATTAAAGTTGTATGCTTAATAACAGTGATCTAACTGCAATTCTTTGGCGATCGCCGTTAACCTCCCCTCTTACCGCCATGTTTTTTTAACTTTTCACTTCCGGAGCGCTACTGCCGCCGCGCAACGCCATCGTTTCCAAGGTATACTTGCGCGCAAAAAAAATGCCTTCGAACAACTTCGTGGGATTCCCTTGTAAGTTACGGAGGGTTGTTTCATGTTTATGGTGTCGATTGTTAAAACGTCGTAGAACGGGTTTGAAATGCACGAGGCTCGTGAAACAATCAAAGTTATCATTCCATTCTTCAATTTTAAGTTTACTGCCAAATGTCCTCAAAAATTGAGTCATTCTGGGAGGGCTACTTCGTAGCTCTTTCCGACGCTGGTTACTCTTATTCCAGAATAATAGAACAGTGTAAGGGAAAAGGTTCCTTATTTCCAAAAATGGCTAACAAAATTTATCCAAGGCAGAAAACAAATGGATCCAAACATCAACAGTGCAGCGCTGCTAAACGGAAAGCGCACCAGCGCTTCTAAACAGTGAAGAGTCAAGGAAATCTGGCACCACAATAGACCGTTGAAAGCAAGATTGGAACCTTTGTTGCATCGGTATACCGTGTTATTCGTCAAGATTTGAAATTAGAACGCCGTCTTAAGGCCCGGGTTCACACTTTGTTGCCCAGACACATTGCAGGGAGACTAACCACCAGTAGAAAACTGTATGAACGCTATTTGGGAGGTGACAAATGGAAGAACATAGTCTTCTTAGATGAGGATTGGGTCTACTTATTGAGAGATGGCAATGACTCGACTGACTGCGTCAATGGAAGGAGAGTTTTCCGCAAGGATTCATGGTGTTTGCAGGATACAGCTACAATGGACGTCTGATCATCAAAAAGGTGGAATGCTGTCTGCTATCAGGAAAATCTCTTGGAACAGATATATAGTATAAGATTATATTACTTATAATGATTCCCCACGATTATATTACTTTTAAATCGACTGACCAGTATTGTGCTCGAATGGAAGAGAAAATGGGATTAAGGTTATCCCATTCTCAGACATCCCTGCAAGTCATCTGATACCTCTTCCATGGAATTTTGTGGATTCGATCTCCTTAAAAGAGCTCTTCATATAAGACGTCCAAGAACACTTTCAGGATTATGGAAAGTCTGCAAGAGGAGTAGACCAGAAGCAATCTTGCTATTCTCCGTAGAAGCCTCTTATAGAGGAAACTAAGATGTCGATCGATTGCTAGAAGAAAGGACAATCACAGACCGCAGTAGGTGGCGGTGAAATGGTTTCAGTAGACCTACAGTAAGTGTATTCTCGTCACCGTAAATATGAAACAACATTCCGTATTGATACAACTTATCTCAAAATGGGGCACATTGACACATTTTCACATAGTCGAATAAAAATTTTTGTACGGAGAATAGGCTTCATAAATGATTACTGGCCAATTAAAAGAAGAAAAAAATAAGCTGTAATTTCAAACTCTTTTGAAATTTCTAAAGTTTTAAAAAAAAATTAGAAAATTAAAAACTGAAAAATGTATCAATTATCTCTGATCTCCCCTATTATTATAAGTTTTAGAATCGAATAACTTGTTAAATGGTATCTCTAAAAAAATTTTTTTCCTCAATCCTCTTCCATGTTCTTCCTTAATAAAGCAATAAAAGTTTTATATCATTTGCAGATTTCAAACAATTTTACTGCATCCTATAAAACCGAATGAATGCACAGGCGTGAACGTCTTTGGGTGATATTTTTTTAATTAATTAAAAAAAAAGCCCAAATAATTTTAAAGCCACTAATATCGCTTTTTCTCATAAGGGGCACATTCTTCTTTATAGTCCCTTCCCTCTGTCGTAAAAATGAGAAATTAAATTTTCCTTTCAGTGAACTCCGAACTTTTTAAGTAGAAAAATTGACGAAAAGAGATGGGAAGGAAAAGGCGGGGAAAGTTTCTTGTCTAATTCTGTTCTCATCAAGTATTAAAACTGTCCCGGTTAAGAGGGAGTTTTCATCTAAAAACCACCATCGCTCCGCAATGAATTAACTGTCACATTGCACGGCACTGCTTCCGCTACTTTCATTTACTTTTCCTCCTCCTCCTCCTTGTAAATTACAGGGGATGTAACGCACCGAGCACTTAGCCGTTTCCAACTAGTAATCTCCTGTAATCACTGCTCTTCATTGCTTTGTAACAGCCTTCCCTTCTAACCCACCACTCCACCTCACCCAAACTCTTCTCTTTCTTTCTTTCATTCTTCTATCGACTTAATAAAGAGTGAATCAAAGTACGGAGGCATAAGAGAAGTGGAAACGAAGATGGAGGAGTGGAAAAAACTCTCCGCAAGAGTTTTTTTTTTATTGCTTAGGAAAAGTGGG
The DNA here is from genome assembly GCA_023313115.1 of Rhysida immarginata. Classification (NCBI taxonomy): domain Eukaryota; kingdom Metazoa; phylum Arthropoda; class Chilopoda; order Scolopendromorpha; family Scolopendridae; genus Rhysida; species Rhysida immarginata. Next base: position 3,250,458 of record JAHWFO010057283.1, on the reverse strand, counting down.
CGGTGGAAAAAAGGGATGGGGGTGTGGAGAGAGAGAAAGAGTGAGAGAGAGAGGGAAAAAAAGAGGATAGAGAGAGAATTATTTCTGCGCAAATGGGAATTTAAAGCCTCTTGCAAAAGCCTCTATCGTTCATTTGTTAAAAAACTCTTATTCTAAGTGAAGCTTCGTCTACCAATTTGTGTGGATGGCATTTGAAAACCACTCATTTGCTCTCAGGTTATAGTTTTCTCCCCTAACAAAAATTACTAACTTCCCGAATCCAGACAAGGGAATAGATGATTTTGTAGTTTCGCTTAATAAATGTAAAAAAATTCGGCTAATTTTTTTTTCTTTTTATAGTTCCACGAGCTAATCGTTTAAGGCATCTCTTAAAGAACGGCAATTAGTTTCCTGTAAGAAAAAAAAAAAACCTCGAGCCTTGTTGAATCAAACTAGCGTTTAAACATTGGCTGAATTAAGCAAGAAGAGGGGGAAAAAAGTCCCCCATTACTTGGCAAAAGAGAAAGGGAAGGGAAGGGTGGTAGCTAACTGTAATTAAGAACTTTGATCGTTTTCAGAGTTTGGTTGACAATTATTAACGGCCTTCTGTTCCGACAGGAACCCCTGCAGGTGCCAATCTTTTCCGATTTCCAAAACTCATTTTATCAGAATCCACTTTACCTACCGCCTTCAATGAATAACAGTTCCTGCTGAACTATATTAAGCGCAGACGGCTTTCGAAAAAGGCTTGATTCAAAATAAAAAATGCTTGCATTGAGCGAATTTGCCTGGAGCAATTAGAGATGTCTGTGAGCTGACATTGATTTTTACTTATGTGTTACATGGCTTAACTCATGCCTCATGACCTCGTGGGCATCATTAATACTGGATCCTTTTGGCTTCGCATTGCCTGTGGAATTAAAGAAGCGGGCGGGTCATGGGCTAATTAGCCAATGTCACCGATCCCGTTATATCGGCTCTAAAGAGATGAGAAAACGACCGTGAAGCAACCTTAGTATCCATAAAGCGGCATCTTATCTTCTTTGATAGAAATATTTTTTATTTATTTATCTTATCGATCTTATATCATTAATTAAGGTTAGAAATCAAGATTTAATAGAATTAATGGTTTCTATCGTTGAAGCATTTTACTCTGTCCAAAAAGATTATATAGTATTTTAATAGAACGGAGCTTTAATGTTGTCCTTATTGATCATATTCTATATGAATGCAGTAGATTTAAGTTGCAAACATAATGATAATCATTACATACATACAATAACAAACTAATCATTTTGAATACATTAATTACGTGATTTATTGAGTTACATTTATGGAGTACTGTTGATTAGCTTAACGTACCTTCCCTAGTCCAAACACCCATAGGAATATAATGGAAAAGTTTCTAAATTTTCTCTTCCGCAAGATATGTAGAAAACTGCTTATCGCATATCTTTATTGGTTCCTAGATTATATCTCGTATGATTATGTGAATCATATTTAAATTAAATTTTTACTGGATGTTGGAGCCATAATTTGAATTTCTAAATATCTAGTTTGGATAATCCCATTCATTATTCTTAAGTATGGGAATCCCTAATGTTCGACCCAGTAGAAAATAGGCCTGATAAATCCGACGAAAATTTAATCAGATTCCCCTGTTTTATTATAATTTCTGCCATATGTAATTGCTTCTTAAAAGGAACTAACTATATGAAACGATTTTTTTATCATGTATGTGGCATATACACACGCACATGCATAAAATATTTGTTTAGAATCTCATTTTTAGAAGAGCTGAGGTAATGAAAGCTTCGGTTAAATTGCTTAATACATTTTTGAACAAACCAAAACCTTCAAAGCGGGTCAAAGAAAACAGGTCTTTGCACCTGCAAGACACGATAAGGAAGAAGCCGTTTAATTTAGGAAAACGATGAGGGAAAAGTCATAAAGAACATAATAAAAACGTATACCGGATCAATAAAGTTGTAAAAGAATTTAATAGAAAATAAATTGTATTGATAATTTAGGTTCCGAATAGAAGTTTATAGAAAAATAAAAATGGGATTTGTTCCAAGAGGACTTGGTTTTTCATGATATTATGCTCGAGCATATACTGGGTGTCCCAAAAATGACTGATGGATTTTGAAAATTAATTAAAAAAAAGACGGAATGCGATAGATATGTATCGTTTGCAGCCTTATGCTTAAGAAATCAGGGAATTTTATCCCACCAAATTTCAAATTTAGTTAACATTTTCACCCACAGGCGGCACTGAAAACTATGAAAAAATAAAAACCGGTATGAAAATGTTGCAAGGACTGTTGCGAAAAACTAAACAATGACATTTTCAATGTAACCCCCATTTGAAAAAACCATTTTGGTAGAGCGGACTTGCAATAGCGCCATCTCTTGGTAGAAATGTTAACTAAATATGAAATTTGGTGGGATAAAATTCCCTGATTTCCTAAGCATAAGGCTGCAAACGATACATATCCATCGCATTCCGTCTTTTTTTTTTATTGATTTTCAAAATCCATCAGTCATTTTTGGGACACCCGATAGTTGATTTCTTTTGTAAATAAACACAGAAGAAGACTAGATGACATTGAAATAAATTAGGGAGAAAAGTGGTGACCGTAGCAATTGCAGGCCAGTAACCTCACGATTACGATATTTAACGTATTTTCAAAATTTCAGCTGTGAAGAAAGAAACATTTTTTCCCAAACGCGTTTTCTGAAAAAATATACGAAAATTTTCGAAAACCCGTGATAAGGGCTGCACGGTAAAGAAAAATTAGTGAAGAGATCGAGGAAGTAAAAAGCAAACCATTAAAATTCTAAGGCTGATTATTATCTTTGATTATTTTTATTGCTATGTTTCAACTAGGAGTTTTACTAAAAAATAATGTACAAATACTTAATTTTTTTAAGCAAATTTCAAAAATTACTCATATGTACAGGGCGAATACAGAAGTCTGAACCCCCCTTTTATTTTTTGAACCGAAGCAGATATGTCAATTTTGATGAATCCAATGAATAGGAAGTTGTGGGTGGCCTATCCCATGGTGCACTTTTCATCATCCCAAATATGCAAATTAGGGCACATTCAAAATTTATCCCAAAAACCGTAAGGGATAGAGAAAAAAAACCCAATTCCAAACTTGTTCAGCATAAAAAAAACAAACAAAACAAAACAAAATCATCCATATCGGACTAACCAATCACCCACAATCACGTGGTGAACTGTTTGTAGCTTACAACCAGTGACACTGCACAAGGAACACTGAATGTTGGTATTTCCACCATGTAAAGCATGCAAATCAAAAAATTAACATAAATTACCATACTCACATTCACGTTCATGCGGAAAAGCAAATAAAAGGCATGTCTCAGCACACAGAAGACAGAACAATTCCAGGATGACAAGCTACACTGTTCCGGAAATGGTCAGCATGATCTTCTGCTTCGGAGAGGCAAGGAGAAACCTACATGCTGCAGTTAGGTTGTATCGAGACAGATACCCTAACGAAAGCCATCCATCTCGTCAAACAATGTGTCACATTATTCAAAGATTCGAGGCTACAGGGAATGTTAATGCAGAACGAGGACGACCAAGGGCACAAGGCGACGAGGATACAACAACACTAGTTCTGGCTGCAGTTGCTGCAAATCCCCACACAAGCAGCAGAACAATTGCTGCAGATGTTGGGTGCCAGCAGAGAACTGTTCTCAACATTCTATACGCACATCATTTTCACCCATACCATATTCATTGTCACCAGGAGTTACTGCCATTGGATTATATTGCTAGGGCCACCTTCTGCAACTGGTTACTTACCTGCCTGGATGACAATCCAAACTTCATTCATGAGGTGTTGTGGACAGATGAAGCCCAGTTCACCAGGGATGGAGTTATCAACAGGCACAACCATCATCATTGGGCAGACGAAAAACCCACGACGTCTGCGAGAAGCAACTCATCAAGTGAACTGGGGAAATAAAGTGCGGTGTGGATTGTACAATGACACTGTGGTTGGACCGTATTTTTACGATGGAACACTGACTGCAGAACGCTACCGGGCTGAAATTCTCAACGTTGTAGTAACAGACTTCATTGACAATTTGCCATTGGCCTCGTATCAGCGCACGTGGTTTCAGCATGATGGAGCTCCTCCACGTTACGGGTTGGACAATCGCGAGCGTCTAAGTGAGTTGTTTGGACAACAATGGACTGGCCGAGGAGGACCAGTTCGTTGGCCATCCCGCTCCCCTGATTTTACACCACATGACTTTTTCCTGTGGGGATACCTGAAGGACAAAGTTTATGCTACGCAGCCCGCCTCACTGGAGGATCTGGTTAAACGAATCTAGGAAGCGTGCCGAGGAGTGACACCAGCCATGCTTGCCGATATTTTGGCGTCAGTTAGGTTCCGTGCCCAATTGCGTATGGTGCCCACGGTTGTCACATCGAGCATTTTGTTGATTAACTTTTTTTTAAACTGTTTGAAGTAACTTGTTTGTGCAGTCTGACTGTTTGTAAGCTACAAACAGTTCACCACGTGATTGTGGGTGATTGGTTGGTCCGATTTGGATGATTTTTTTTGTTTTGTTTGTTTTTTTATGCTGAACAAGTTTGCAATTGGGTTTTTTTCTCTATCCCTTACGGTTTTTGAGATAAATTTTGAATGTGTCCTAATTTGCATATTTGGGATGATGAAAAGTGCACCATGGGATAGGCCACCCACAACTTCCTATTCATTGGATTCATCAAAATTGACATATCTGCTTCGGTTCAAAAAATAAAAGGGGGGTTCAGACTTTTGTATTCACCCTGTATACAGTAAAATGACTGGAAAACTTAACATTGTCTCCTCAACAATTTTCACGTTTTTAATTGAGACCATAGAAATTGAATCTTTGTTGTATATCATTTTAATTAAGGACGACAAAGTTAGAAAAGAAACCGTTACATATAATTAATAGTTACAATATCAGAAAAGAATACAGAGATTTAGCATTAAATGGCAACTGACATCAAAAATATCACTGACACTAAAACGTTCTATTTTAAGTATAGTAATAATTCTTGGTAAGACGTTCAGTGATAACTGGTACTTTTAGTAAGAAGTACTTTGGTTTGCTTTTTTAATAAATAAAAGCTAAAATAGTGTGTCTTATGCAATCATGATCTTCGCTCTTTTAACACCAGGGGCTCTTTTAACATCTTCGCTCTTTTAACACTAGTTCATGACGTCGTTAACGTCAAACATCCGTTAAAGCTCATACAGTCATAAAGGCAAGGGGTTGACTTCACGTGCATCTCACAATAATAAAATGATTGTTATTATGTCAAGCTTTCATGTTCCTAGTGGCGCAATTGTTTAGCGCGTTGGCGGTCTGAGCCAAAGGTTCCTGGTTCGAATCCAGGATATGTAATTTTCTTTCTTATTTTTCATCAATAATAAAATGGATGAACTTTCGGAAATAATTAATAACTTTGTAACATTTAATCTAAATCCATATGAATGTGATCCTCTTTCAACAAGACCAGAAGCAAGTAGCCAGAAAGAGGCGATGAGAAAGAAGCATGCTTTCAGGATAGCGAATAATCGTACATCGATAACGTTAGTAGTGACCATGAAACCGGTTCTGAACTTGATTCTGCTGATGCTGAAGTACAAAATCCTGATTTATGGTAAATGTTTAAAAAATAATTTTCTATTTTGTACTTTACGTCCTTCCCGTTTCAGAAGTTTTATGAGAAAACAAAGTCGGGACTACATTCGCATTCAACAGTACTCTACATGGTGTAAAACCAATCGATTCTGCTATTGATGGCTTTATGTTAAAGTAGTCATCTGCGAAATGCTTATGATAGAGGCTACTGTGAACCGACGAGGTGAAATTTTTCCGATTGATGTTCATCAACCACTGCTTTTTTAAAACAACATCTTTTGGTAATTAAAAAAAGATAAAACTTATCCGCCGACTGAAGAATTTTGGCGGTCGTTCGCACAACAATAAGCCATTGTAATTAGTTAGTTTTTTTGACTGAGCTTCAACGAAATCGCTAGATGAAAGGATGAAAGTTACGGTGAAAGCATATGAGCCTATCAGCGTGTTTGGCAAATTAGACGTCACAGCACAGGCAGTGTCAGAAATTTTTGTCGCCTGGTACAAAGTTCGGTGTTAGAAAAGTTATAATTTTATTAAAAAAATAAAAAAATTATAAAACCAAATACAGATTTTGAATATATCGAGTCTACTTAACAATTTGCCAACGTAAAATTACATCTTTTTGATACTTCAATTTTGGTGTCAGTTGCCCTTTAAGGGAAAATATAGTTAGATTAAGAAATAGTCATTACTAAAGCAAAGGACCACGAACGATAAAAGAAATTTGCAAAAATCTTATTAATTTGATATATAGCATGAAACATTTAACGAATGCCATCTCATTTAGATAATGTTTAATGAAAATCAAGTTTTACTCCAGATAGATAATAATAATAATAATAAAAGTTAATCAATAATATCAATCAAATGAAAAGGACTTTGGTTTATTAGAGAATTAAAATAAAAAATGCTTAAATGGGTATTGGGGCGAACAAGAACTAAGTTAAAGCTTTTACCTGCTAAGAATTTGAAATTGACTACAGGTATATTTAAAAATATGAGATTACTAGAGATAGACTGTAATTAGATATCTGTGAATTGAAAGTTGAGAAAATTTCTGATATAGATTTTTATTTAATGGATGAATTATAAGACTAGATTAAAAATAACTTCAACTAATATTAAAAAATGCTTAAAGAGCAAATGACACCAAATCAGAAGTTGATTTCTTATAGTTTTGAATACTTTCCTGATGCTAAATATCAATTTTATTATTTTTTTACTTTCATTTTTAATAAAGAAATCATGATTTAAAGGCCACTTCCGGTAATATAAATTCATTTTGAATTTTGTTAAAAAACAGCTTTGCGCAGCCGACGAGAAAGACAGGCCTGGGCACTCAAAAGTCACCTGATCATAGGGCGAGGTCAAAAATGCTAACACCGAGTTTAGTTAATGAAGAAAATCATTGTTACTAAGAAAATCAACAATACGTTAACAATTGAGCAATAATCACTACTTCACCAACCCAACTCAGTGTTTGCATTTTTGACCTCGACCATTGTAGTCTGAACAACAATTCAATCTTCATTGTTTCCAACAAACGAAAAAATACTGATTGTTAAAATCCAAGATGGAAATAAAGGTTGGATTATTGCTCAGACTACTATGGTCAGGTGACTTTTGAGTGCCTAAGCCTGTCTTTTTCGTCGGCTACGATAGCGTTGCTTATGACGTCAGCTTTGCTAACCGAGGCCGACGAAAAAGACAGGGCCTATTAATCTCGTCGGCCTTGGCGTAGCAAAGATGACGTCACGCGCAGCTAACGTTTTTTGAATGGAGGGGGCCCCCCTTTTCGCTTATTTGTTGCTTCTTTCTTAAAATATTTGTAACTTTGTTCCATAAAAACGTGTTGTTTTCTTTTTTTATGTTACATAGCGATATTTTTGGTGTCATTTGCCTTTTAAACTATAATACAGAAATATTCTTGGGATTAGAGTAAATAAGGTAATAACTTTGATTTTAAATATAATTTTTTTACAATCAGTTTCAAAAGTTTGAGATATCCTAGTTTAAATGCATTCCTAAGCAAATAAAAAAAAGTCACCAACAACCTTGACCAAAATAATTAATGAAATTCAGTCATCTCGTTGACTTCACAATTGTTTTCTTCATAAAATATCGAAATATAATATGCACTACATTCAGGGAGATAAAATTTTGAATTTATTCTTAAGAAAACATTTGTTTCAAAAGTTTGGGATAATAAAGAATTTATTAATTAAAACTCCAAGCATGCAAATTTTCGAGAACGATTCGATTACTATAAGACAGGACGGAGCATTTTTCATCGCTCGGAGGATCAATAATTACCTAAATCAACAGTCATACTAGTCGTACTTGAGCGTTATAGATAATCAAAAGCAGTTTACAAAAATGAGTTAAACTCCACAATTCTCAGAAAGAGTTCGACTTTATGCATTATATTATGTGCAAAAAATTTGACACAAGTCAAAACACATTTAGCATAATTTTATAACGATGAAGGGAAGATCAAACTATGAATGTGAGGAATCGAAGTGATCGACCAAAAGCTTTCAATAATCGTGATCAAAGAAAACAGGATATTGTGAAAAAAGATGCACATTCTACTATTCGTGAGATCTCTTCTGATCTGTCGCTAAATAAAGATTTCATGCAGCACTGTTTACAGGTTATCATCAATGAATATTCTTTCTCGTGTTGCCATCAAAAAAACCTCTTTGAACACTCTCTCAGAAGAAAAAAACTTTGAGAATTTGACCATTTGGAATGTGGTCATCTTTAGTGATGAATACATTTTTTTTTCTAATTTTCAACTAAATAAATCGTTAAAACATCGTTAAAACTAATGGTACAGGGATGTTTTCATGCCCAATGTGTTGGTGAAGTATGCTTTGTGAAGAGCCGAGTCAATACTGAAATTTTTACTGAAATGATGGAATTCTGTCTCATTCCCAGCATTGAGAAGCTTTGTTTATCTGATGATATCTTCCAGCCGGATAGTGCAGTAGCTCAAATATTAAAAAAAAACAAAAAAACAATAGCGTATTATCAGGAAAAAGGAATAACTGTCCTGGAATGGCCAGGAAATTCGCCTGCCTGGACCCAATCGAAAACCTATTCATTGTATGCATCAAAAAACGTTTGAAAAAAATATCACAGAGAAACATTGCTATGACCTTACTAATAGCAGGCCCAAAAGAACCTTTCACAAAGGTCTTGCGGGTTGTGGCTGTTATTAAAGCAGAAGATGACTTTACAAAGTGGTAAAATCAATTATCCCAAACTTCTAAAACAAAAGTTTCATTAAGAATAATTTCAAATTTTTATTTCCTTGTATGTTTTGTATATTACATTTTGAGATTTTATGAATAGATAACCATTATGAAATTCGGTAAATTTCATTACCGTATATACTCGATGTATTGCCGTTCTCGTTATATTGCGCCCCCCGTTTTTGGGTCCAAAAATCGGGAAAATTGATTAACCTGATGTATTGCCGCAGGCCAAAATTTACACTCTCGTCATACTAAAAATTCAAAAAAAAAATCATCTAAAAACATGTGATTAGAATAAGTTTATTCAATAATAATATACGATATTTAATAATATAATAATAATGTTTTACAAAAGTAAATAATTAAAGCCTTCGAAATCTGAATCTTCATCATCTGAGTCATGGAAATCATCAACATCAGCATAAACATCGTCAAATTCTTCAATCACTTCAACAGCATCGTCAACAGAAGAATCAGCATCGTCGTCCTCATACAAGGCCTCATCTTCGGTTCCATCAAGAGCGTTTCTTATTCCGCATTTCAATTCAAAAACGATTTCTTCACCATTTCTGATGAAATGCCATTTCAGGTCTCCTTTACCACTGAACAACAAGTTCAATATTCAATTCTCAATGTCCATTAGTGGATTATCTTATGAATAGTAAAAGTTGTATTAAAAAGGACACTTTAGTATTTAATTGCATTATATTAATCAGGAACAAGAAAAAAATTGCTTACTACGAATAATGTTCGCGTTTTTTTGTTTTGAAAATTTTATTGACCCGTTTTGTTGCCGCATTCGCTTTTCAGGGCCATTTTTGGTCATAAATTTTACGGCAATACAACTAAATATACGGTAGTTATTTTGGTCAAGGTTGTTGTGTGAATTTTTTGATTTGCTTGGGACGCATTTAACTTAGGATTTCCCAAGCTTTTGAAACAGAATGTATTTTTAAATTTAATTGTACGACTGTTTCAGTGCTCCTGAATTCAATATAATATAAATCAGCGATAATATTCCCAAAATATATGGTACTACTGTAAGCGTTGTCTACAAATCAGAATTAACTTTTTCACCTGTTTATATTGGATACCCTAATAAATTTTTTGCATAATTATGTATTAGGTTAAAAAATCTTCGTTTATTCGTTAAAGAACTTAAAAAATACTTCGCTTATTGTTCTTGTTGCAATGAAGACCGTAAAATAATTTAGTTTCTGCATTTCAACGTTTTAAAGCCAAACGTAAATCAAAAGACTCTTCCAGTCTAATTGAAACTGTTAATTAGGATGAATATATAAAAGAAGTTCGTAAATAAAACGAACAATTTAAATCATTAGCTCACAAATTAAAACGGGCGATTATTCCTTCAATAGAAGGGCGGAAGCAAAACAGTTGGAAAGGGAATTGTCAAAGAGAGGAACTTTGCGAATCACTTAGCAACCAAAGACAATTGTTTTCCAAACACCAACGTAGTAAGTACTGTAGTTTCAAAGATCTTTTTCTTTTAATGGTGGCTCTGTTCTCTAATCAAATCGATGTATATTTAAACTTCTCCTTTACTTTGCTCTTTTCTTTCGCTTGTCTTTGATCATCGACGAACATTCGCAGATGTTCAGTTCTCACTGCAGTTTTAAATTCCAACTCCTCAATTCAATTACCTGCTGTCTTTTATGCAGTCATTTCTTTTCAGGCTAAATGCAATTATTCATTTAGTGTTGAGCAAGGAAATCTCCATTCCACCCATTAACGGAAATTAAAACTATTTCCTTTTGCTATGGCTTCTTCTGTGAGTGGCTTCCTTTGGAAAGTTCTTTTAATTAGGAAAAATGTATCCAAAAACGGACATGTCGTTCGTAAATAATTCAATAAAATTTTGTTGGTATAAATTCAAAAATGAAATTTTATAAATATTTGCTAAATTATTTTTATTTTAATAAAATTTAATTAATATGATTCAAGTTACATTACTTAAGGAACCATAAAAATTTCTTCGAGAATTTTGAATTTTAATAAAGGAGGGGGTGGGGCATTATATGAATTTTTCCAGTAGCTTTATTCCCGTCCTGACAACTAACATGGGTTAAAAATAATTATTGAATCTCAATACACGACATTTCATACTTCACAGGGTTTATTTGTGTTCAAAGCAACCGATTCCTTTACGCTTTCAATTATCATTTTTTCCCATATATTATTGATATCCTTCCTTTCATTCCATCAAATCATGTTCTTTAAAATCCCTGTCGCATGATTGCCAGCGATTAAATCAAATAGATATGTTCATTATATCAATACTTTGTTAGTGAGTTGGTGACAATATAAATTTCACAAATCCGATCATTAAACTAAATTTTCCATGCATTCGTAAAAGACTTCGTATAACCACAAGCGTATAATGATCTGCAATGCTATGTGCTTAATTGACAATTATTGTCACATTGGTCACATACGTTGCGTATGAGGTGAGATCATTGGAGTACGATACTGCTTCCACATTTCCATTTTATCCACATTTTCAGAAAGTTAATGCTCTTTTCGAAGCATCATATTTCATGCTTCAAGTTGTGCTGTGTCCGAATTAACCTTTGCCAATTGACCTAACAATGTTCGTGGATCAGATAGTTACTTGTGTACTTGGCAATTAATTAAAGATACAGGAATCTGTTCTCATAAAATAAGTAAGCTGACAGAGGCTTGAATTTTGGAAAATCTGCGTTCTATAATACCGTTTAAAGGGTAACTGCATGTTATTATTATAATTGACATTTTGTTGTTTTGCATGTGTATAATATTCGGCAGCAAGATAAATACTTCGAATCCCTGCTACGAACATAAATGTAAATTTTATTAATAATGATTCAAAACCGTACGATGTCATATGCAAATGACTAAGCTTTAATGTTGTCAGTGCATTAAAAATTTAAGACTAAACCGATATTTTTGCCCATTTCTGATAATTACAAATGCTAATATGAACCATCACTCCGCTGACAATGACAGTATGGTTCACTGTTTAATCGGACTGGTCGCGGCGTTTCGTTGTTGAAACTCATCGACGATTCCAGAAATGTTGCGGAGAAACAACTTTGCCAGATTTTAATGGAGTTGCTTTATTTTTAATTCAGTACAACAACTATATTATCATGCAAATATGTTTAATGCTGAACAAAATCGATTTTATAGTTACTTAGAAATTAGAGGGCCAGAATCCATTTTGACGGAAATGAATAAAAAAGAGTTCTCAAAAATGCACTTCTTCTATGTTTTTCAAAAGTATAGAAAAATCTGCAGTTAAAAGAGTGAAAATGATTTCACTCTATGAATGAAATTACACGTGCAAGGTGATAATATATCTCTAAAATATTTATTTCATTGTAATATCTAATGTGATTTTAATAGATAATGATATTTTGACTGAGTGAACAAACACTAATGATTATATGATTGATAAATATTAATTTAATACCTCAGGCAATCAGACGGCAAAACAATACTAATTTCAGGGAAAACAATCATATCCGATCGAGTTTATTTTATTGCATTCTATTTTCTTCAGAAAACCTATTCACATTAAAAAATTATCGTCGAGTTACCTTGTTAAAAGTTAACTTGTGATACTTCAGTGATATTTCAGTAGAAAATGGAAAATAGAATACTCTAAAATGATGATATGATATTTTCCATATAATAAAAATGTACAGATGGAATGTACTTTGAGTTCGATGAAAATAAATTTGACCACTCGCATAATAAAAGTCTCCGACATTTGGATCTACAAGAAGTCATCGTCAGAGTTTTTACATTCGAGTGGTCAAATTTATTTTCATTGAACTCAAAACACGTGCCATCTGTACATTTTTATTATATGGAAAATATCATATAACATTAGGTTAAGAGTGACAGTTGCAGTTTGTCATGAATGATCGCATTGATGATTCATAGTTAAATATTAAGCTATTGACATAATCATTTAACCTTATTACTTTGCTTTACTTCGGAAGTAAAGAGGAAATTAAAAAAAAAAAACAACCCTATAAGCTTAAATCATGATCATATAACATATCTTTAATTATTTCAACACATTAAAATTTTGAAATTAATTGACAATATATACGTTCTGTTCTAAGGTTGATTAGATAAATTCATTTTTTACACAAAGACTAAATCTTTTTAAATTAAAAGTTCAAAATTAGCTGAAACTTGGATTCTAATATTTTGATTAAGATTTGATAACTTATAATTTGTAAATAAATGGTTATTATAATATTGTTAAATGAAAACTATGAATCTTAAATAAATTTTTAGAAATCATAAACAAAGTATAAACAATTTTTAAGCAAGCAGTAGTTTAGATAGTTTTTGAAATCTTTTTATATGTATAGGGTGTTGCAGATAACTACAGGGCAGTATAACGGGAAGCCTACCCGCTCGATTGAGGGGCCTGCTCGACATGAAATTATGATTGAGTAATTTTATAAAAAACATGACCCTTTTTACCTTTACCCCCCCCCCCCCCCAACTGTGGAAACTGCTGGCTGCTGCCGGCCACCTTCATCTCCCTTCGTTCTGCCAATCGACCGAACCGGCCCCTGCAATCGAGCGGGTAGGCTTCCCATTATACTGCCCTGTAGTTATCTGCAACACCCTGTACTTATATTTTGATATGAATATACTGTTCCGTAAAGGTGCAATTTTTGTATAAAAAAAACTCTTTATATTTACAGTTTGTGATTAGAGGGAAATTTGTTAGCCTTTGTTTGGTTTTTATGTCATTAATAAAAAAGTATTTGACTCTTATGATGAATTTGAAGCCACTTACATCGGCTCATCAAGAGCTCATCATTATGTCATGAAACAAGTAGAAATTGTGAATTAAGTACCTCTTAATTTTGAAACAATGAAATTGGGTATAAATCTTAATAATATTTCTTGATTTTTCTCTTATTGCAAGAAATTTTAACATGGAGAAACCCAATAATAAAATAACTTAAAAAATTAATTAAAAATAATTTTAATTACTTATTAATTATTTTTTAATTAATTTTTAAGTTATTTTATTATTGGGTTTCTCCATGTTAAAATTTCTTGGAATAAGAGAAAAATAAAAAAATACTATCTCTTAATTTTGTTTTATTTTCAATTTAAACATATTGGTTCTTAATTTTGTGTGTTTCAATTTAAGTATATGGATCTTTAAAATAACAAATAATTTTACATCGGTTCGAAGCCGTAGCCTTCTTCAATTCATGTGTTATACTGATTTCAAGACAACTTCAGAAGAATACTTGAGGGAGGGGTGGACTGGTAATACAAAAGGGACCCAATTGGATGGATTACATTTGTTATTAATCAAGCAACGGAAAAGATTATTTTGATTCAATAAATTTGTACAAATTAAAATAATACAAGGTTGTATCTAATTAACTTTACCGGGACCAAACAAGCAGAAATTATCACATGAGCATGGGTCGAATACGCTTCTTTCTAGAATTTTAAGGTTTGAAGGTGTCCTGCAATAGAAAGATTAACGTTAAAAAACCTGTGTGGTTTATATATCTATGGTATAGCAAAACAATAAGCTTGTTGTCAAAGGCAAATGCTATAACGAAAGTGATAACAACGCAAATACTATAGTAAAGGCTTAAAATGGCCTCCGGTTCTTTGATTGTCTAAATACGCATTGTTTACAGTCCAACAAGCGAGTCTCGAGAATCGCTCCTCCTGCAATATATCATGTGGTTTTGAAGTTGGCTAAGTTCATCAGCCAACCAACGGCTGTCTTAGTTTAGTTGCACAGGTCTTTTATTTATCGTTCATATTTCCTGCTTAAAGTGCGCTTTGTTCAACACGTGATCAAACAAAATGTTAAATAGGAAATTATTACGATTCTTTTGAGGAAAATTAATTTCGTATTAATTGCAAAAAAGGACCTTTTAATGGCCACCAATTTAACAGTAATGCATTTAACAGCAACCTCAGCGTAAAGCTAAATCTTACTCCAGCTGGTATCCATGGTAACGCAGTGATTGACAGTTTTCACGATTCGCTTTGATGCCAACCTAATTATGAAAAAAAATTACATTGTTCATTGCTTTCTCTTCTTTATAGGATTAAATGTGGTATTTTCATTACATTAAAGTACGAAAGTGAATATTAGAAGGCTCGGAGCATAATCAAATTCGCGAGTTTCAGAAGATGCCACATGGGTTCTTGCTGAATTCATGAACGGCTGAGAATGCTATAAATGCTTAAGTTTTATTGAGAAGTTACCATTCTGTATCTTCAGCGACTTTCATTAACACAAACAGGATAAGCGCTATTACGAAAATATAACATCGGTCATTGTATTCCAATATCGTACCCTTTACACCATCTTTTTCACCAGATGGCTATTTTTAACTACACTACTGTTTATAAAAATCGCAACACCCTGATGGAATAGCCCAATCTGCATTAAATTTGGAGCATTTGCATATCATGGGTCAGAAAAGAAACCATTAGATTTTCAGGTCAATACAATGCGTTTTATTGTCACATTAGTATCGGGTGAAACCACCGTGGGATGCAATTACAGCCTCTAAACGTCGTGGCATTGAGTCAAACAAGCTTTGAATAAGGGCCTGGGGAATGTCCTGCCATGCTCTGTCTACACGGGTATACAGTTCATCCACAGTTGCTGCTGCCATGGTTTTGAGTCAAAGGAATCCGCAACAATGGTACTCGTGTCATCAATCCTCTGGAAATCAAACGGCGTCGTACAGTGCTAGCAGACATTGTCCTGCCTACTGTAGCACCCCACTGTTGTGCTAACACTGTGGAAGTGGCTGTACGATCTGCTACACACATGCGATAGAGGTGTCTGTCATCTCGCGGTGTCGTCGTGCTGGGTCTTCCTGAGCCTGATCTTCGGTGTGCCCTGTTCTCTTCGCATAATTGTCGTTGCATTACGTCCTACACGAGCAGCAATGTCACGATACGACCATCCCGCTTCACGCAGACCAATTATGCGTCCTCTTTCAAAGTCTGTCAGCTGTTGATATGGTACCCATGGTGTTCTTTCAAGCAATTACTCTGAAAATCTAATCATTTATACTCTGACCCATTGTATGCAAATATTGCAAATTGCATATGGATTAGACCATTCCATCAGGGTGTTGCGATTTTTATAAACAGTAGTATATTTTAGATGAACGTATGTCCATCAGTTGAGATGGTTTGTATTATAAATTTAACTCTTCCCTGTTGGATTTTCAAACTCTTCCGCGTAATTAACATTGCATGTCGACTCACGAGATCTGATTTACTTTTTTCAGAATAAGATTTCGGTTTAGAATCGCTTCTGTTCCTAATAAATCGTCAGCAAAAATGATTTATAACCGAGAAAACTACGAGAGTGAGCTGAAAAGTAATGCCTCCAAGGCCATAACACTTTTATTTTTTAACGAATTAAAATTTTTTTTTTCAAATGATGGCTTATTTTGTTCTCTTTTCAATGCATTATTCACTTTTCAACATAGTCTCCATCTCTGTCCACACACTTTTGCCAACGTGACACTAGTCGTGACATCCCGTCGGAGAAGAAGTCCTTTGGTTGTTTTCAACATCAGGATCGAATCGCGTCTTTCAGGTCGTCATCAGAGCTGAATCGATGTCCTTTAAGCGATTCTTTAAGCTTTGGGAACAAGTGAAAATCGCTGGGAGCGAGATCAGGGCTGTACGGCGGATGCGGTAGAACCTCCATGAACTTCAGTCGCTGCAACCCTTCTTGTGTTTCTCGACTTGTGTGCGGACGTGCATTGTCGTGCTGCAGAATAGGGTCCATACCCTTCCGAATTCGGAGCAACCGGGCGCGAAGCTTCTCTAGCGTTTGCACGTACTGTTTTGAGTTGATCGTGGTTCCTGATTCCAAGTAGTCAAGGTGGACAACACCCTGGAAGTCCCAAAAGATGGTCAACGTGACTTTCTCTGCTGACTTGACAACCCTGAACTTTTTGGGACGTGGAGATGTTGCATGGCGATATTCCAACGATTGTCGTTTGTTCTCTGGGTCAAAATTATATGCCCATGATTCATCCCCCGTGAGAATGCGCTGCAGAAAAGCCTCACCCTCACGCTCGTACCGGGCCAACAGATCCTGGCAAACGTTCTTTCTCTTCTCTTTGAGTTCAGGAGTGAGCATATGCGATACCCAACGAGCACACACCTTACGATATCCCAGCAACTCGGTTATGATAACGTGCACTCTCTCCTTGGAAATTTGGAGCTCTGTAGCGATGTCATATTGCTTAATTCGGCGGTTGGAACGAATCTTTTGATCGATACGAACTCGATGTTGCTCGTCTGTTGCTGTGATTGGTCGTCCACTGCGGGGTTGATCAGCTAGGCTAGAGCTTGCCGGGTTTCGTTCTTTCACTAATCTTGCCCATCTTCTCACTGTACTGACGTCAAAAGTTGCATTGCCGTATACAGCTGTCATTCGGGGATGAATTTGGACAGGATCGCAACCTTCAGCTGTCAAAAACTCAATCACTGCGCGCTGTTTCAACCTGACTTCCATATAGGTCGCCATTTTGTTTCCTTTTCAGCACACCTACACCATCTAGTAGTGACATAGACATAAAGTGTTTTTGAAAGAGATCAAAATAAGCCATCATTTGAAAAAAAAAATTTTAAATTCGTTAAAAAATAAAAGTGTTATGGCCTTGGAGGCATTACTTTTCAGCCCACCCTCGTATAACCCGCAACGTGGATTTCAACCGGGAACCATGAGTATTCGTTTCTTCGTTAGATAAGTACATAAAATGATCTGTATCCGCGCCGGCTAAATTCGTTAGGGCGATGAAGCGGATATTCGTGGTTCCTGGTTCGCATTCAGGTCGCGAATCATGATATTTTCTTTTTGATTTTCCTTTTTGAATATTCTGAATTTAGAGCATACTCTTAATTTCTATTGATAACTTACATTGTTAGTTTGAGTGATTTCTTAAAAAGTTATGATTATTTCACTTTCAATTAAACCGTAAAATTTCCATAGGAAAAAAAAAGCAATAAGTACTCTCGGCTGAAAGATATATCGAACTGTTTGTGGTAGTTTTGATAATACGATGAAAGAGATAATTTCATAATCTCTTCTAAAATCTGATTTGCATCGCCAGATGATTGAAGGTTTAATTTAACATCAAAATAGGAGAACAGTTACAATAATTTTATTTTATAAAATAATTATTAGGTCAGATTTTTAATATTGAAATGAAAATTATTATTATTATATTATACATTCTAATTGAATTTACTCTCTTCCACAGTACCTGCGTATTTCGAAGTGAAAGCCACCAACCACACGGTGCGCCGAGGCGACGACGCCATTATGACGTGCGAAGCCAAAGGCGACAGTCCAATTAAAATCATGTGGACTCGCAATCGTGAAAGAATCAATCTTGAGTTGGAACCGATGTAAGTCCTTTGTATAATGCTCTTTAATTTGTTTTTGTTTTTAGCAGCCTTTATTCAACTTGACATCGGAGTCTGATCGATTAAACCAGATTAATGACCCTCTACATATCGTGGAAAGTTTCAACATAATTGAGCTGCCAGCGGAAGTTAAGAGTTACGCTGAACGTCGCGTGCCTATGAATTACTTATGTTCGTTGTCAAATCTTGACGGCTGTATTCGAGAGAAGTGTACATCCAGTCCATCACTAAATGTCAATATAATTCTCTCTTTCACTCTCTAATACAAGGCTCTCAAAGACTCCTTTACGAACATTTCCATTTAATCCATTTTGTATTGTATTGATAATTTCTACTGCGGTAGCGATTATGTTTTAAATAAATCATTTACACGGAATATGCATGCTCAGCAAAATTGCTTTCCATGTTTGTATTTGATAGATTTAAATTATTTACCAGCGTCAGCTGTTAATGCTCATTCAGTTCAATTTAATACAAATCAGAAATATTTTTATATTGCGTGTAGAAGTGCCATCGTGCAAATGGGAAATCATTCGATTATTTTGCAGTGTAGGTTCAATTTTGTTTTCAGTTCTTGTGACATCCATATTATTTATGATAGCGTAGCGTCCTTAGTGAAATAGAAAGTGTCACTACGTGCTTCTACGTCACCAAACTTTGTCATTTTTTGATAACAACAACTATCAAATGATTGAAGCTTCAATTTGTTCAGAAACGATGCATCCTTGATAACAACCAAGTTAGCCAAAAAAAATTACCTTTTAATTACCTCCAAATTAAACTCATTCGTAATTATCTATTTGTTTTTGGTTATGGTCATCGATATAATGCTCTTTTGAACGTAATGTTTCTTCTTCGGTTGCACTTTTCCTGACTATTAAAATTCTGGACAATAGTTGCAGTGAGTTGTACGAGGGGTACTCTAAAAATCTTTTAACTGGAACGCACCACGAATCTTACGAAGACGCATTGGCGCATCTTTTAGTACTTTTCGAAGTACTCTCCCTCGGCTTCTATACAAAGTTTCATCCTCCTGAACAGTCGAACATGCGTTTTTTTTCTTTTTGCGTCCTGAGCAATGAGCTCCAAAATATAGTCTTTGTACGCTACTAGGACGTCATCGTCACTGTCGAAATGGAACCGCCTGAGCTTCCCCTTGATTGTGGGGAAGAAAAAGAAGTCGCAAGGTGCCAAATCTGGAGAATAGGTGGGATGCGTCAAACCGATTTTCACTGAAAAACTCAGTTGTCCACCCAGCAAATGATGCCCCAACAAATCTCTTGTTTCGGTCTTCGGACGTTTCTCCTTCCATTTTTCTAAGATTCTTGCACACATGATGTCACATACCACTCTGCTGTAACCACTTTTATATTTTCAAAGACAACAACGCACACTTGGCCAGTGGAACAGAAGAAAATTGGCACCATCACCTTCCGAGTACTCCGAGATTGTTTGCATTTCTGTGGTGGTCGTTGCCCTTTGGGGAGTCACTGTTTAGATTGTTCATTAGTTTCGTGATCGTAATGATACAGCCATGTTTCGTTGACACGTTTTGATGTCCGGTTGTTGATCATTTATTGGCACCAAACACTCGGGCTATTTTCTGCTCTTGTTTCTACAACGAGGTGAAATCTTCCTGAATTACAGATGTTCATGCAAGATTGTTTTAACCCGATGCCCAAGCTTGCCTCAATCTGGAAATAGGTTTCCGATTGTCAGGCGCGATTATATCCGACAATTATATCCGGCGTTTTCCAGCCTAACTGCATAGACTGACCGTCCACTGCGAGGTTGGTCTTCAAGTGACAGTCTTCCTCTCTTAAACTTGCGATACCAGAATAAAACTGCCTTTACTCGGAGCTCTTCTAGGAAATGTCTGTTGTGAAGTTACAAAACAATCCGTCATTTCTGAGCCTTTGGATTATTCATAGAAAATCATAGCACGCCTGATTCAGCTTCATTGAGTTTTCCGTCCGTCTGCTTCAGAATTGTCCCACGTAAAAACAATACAACGTGGCACGCTCCATATGTTAGAGTGAATACTTGGAGAAAGTAAAACAAATTTTGTGTGATGCGTGCAGTCTTCTTGGCTAAAAACTTTACAGTGCCCGTCTTATATTGAACTAGTAGCCGCCCGTCTGGTCTACCTTCAAATCTGCTAGATTGCATGTGTGGCACCGGTCTTTAGTCTTTCATCCACAAGAAACGCCATTCTTTGCCGTGGGCACCGGTGTGCTGATAACCGTCAGTTCTCACGGTGTGTGTCATTTTAGCCAATCTAGCAGAGGCTTCAATGCACGGTGACTTCCCTTTGTACAGTTCATTGCTGGGAAAGTTAAACTCACAGTCTTTGGGATCACTAGGGCATATTGCTTACCACATTCCGGCAGCGAGACCAAATTGTAAATGCCGAATCCTACTATAACATCCTCTATTAATGTCATTCGATGGAAGCGCCAGAACTCCTCATCAAAGGCGTGTTGCTGTTGTTGTTGCATGAAAACGCGCGTCCTCATTACCAATAAGACAACCGAGATGCTGCGAAAGTTCAACTGAAGTTTTTGAGGTCATCCGTATAGCTCTTTGCTTGGTCCAAGCGACTTCCATATATCGACTCGAAGCTGTACAAAGAGAATTCACCGCCTGGTTCAGACAACAGCCCAAAGAATTTCATGCTGCTGGTTTTGAGGGGCTTGTGAAACGATGGGATATATACCTCACTGCACAGGAGAGGTGGAGAAATAAAAGGTAGTTTTCAAGTCAATACTTTTACTTGTTTCATTTATGTATCTATTTGTAACTTATTATTGGCTTCCCTTCTCACATCTTCACTGTGAAGAGAGATGTCTACGAATGTTACCTTCTCCATGCTTGAAACTGGAGGCCGCTGTGATTGCAAAAATCCTTGTCATAACATCTCATACATGTGCTTTGGAAAACAATTTGGAGGAACAGGCAAGCCAGTCTAAGACTTCTATGTTTTCGAGGGTTAAAGAGGTCGGAGAAAAACCATTTGGCGTCATGTCCATGACGGGTCTGATCATAGGGTTTACAATTCTAGTCGTAGTTAAACACCTAAGAAGCGTATTGAACTGCCCAATTTTTCCAACCAAATTGGGCATTACAAATTGTTGGCGTTGTGTCATAATACTCACTGCAGTCCAGAATCAAGTGACCTGTTCCTAATGCTTCGTGGCAGCGCTCTGCAAGTAACTATAAATATAAATTTTTGTCATTCGTTAAAATGTAGAAAGAATAATAAACTCAGTGGTCAAAAAATCAGGAACATGATAAGACCGCATTTTCGAGCACCACAGCACCGGACACTTCAGTTACATCAGATCTTTGAGGCACTTGCGAATCTTAGATGCTTGCTTACTTCTGTAACTTCCTCATACACCATATTTGTATGTCATGGGAAGGCTAGAAATCTTCCAGAACTGACATAAATCTCAGATAACGGGCAGGCGTGGAGAGAAACTCATGAAATTCCTCTACTTAACCTAAGAGTGAGTTTTCTGTCCTAGGAAATCTTGTCCGGTAGGGTTATTGTAATGGACTCTTATCAATTATATAAAAAAATTGATATTATTAAAAAAAATTGACAATATTTAACAAAAACAACATTTATAAAAGTAACAGCCTTTTAAAACAAAAAAGTTGAAATTTTAAGTGATCAACAATTAACATACTAAAAAAAATAAGGAACCCTATCTTAACGACTCGTGGCCAGATTTGAATGAAACTGGGCTAACTTTTCTCAAAGTTTATTGCTCTGTCGTGCATTGGTAATATATACCTAAACAAATTTACTTTAATAGCATATAGATAGACAGATTAAACAATTAACGTGACCAATGGATACGCTCCTTTTGCCATCATTAAATTAATTTGACAGAGAAAATGAATATTTAATGATCAGCAAGCTTCGTTATTCGTCATTTTGTGTGGATTATCCTAATTTCATTTTACATCAGCGGCAGCTTCAAAAATGTTATGCACACAAAAATTAATACATAATGCGAAATCGCTGATGTTTGCATTTTAACTTAGAATTGCCAAATTACCAATGCACAGTTAAATCCATAATAGAGACCGTTTTTTTAAAAATAAAATTTTCCGTAGCCTGTTAAATATTTATGAACTTAATAATTTGCAGTTGTTTTTGCCATTTCCACCATATTGTATAATGGAATTATAATCTATAAAATTTTACCATTTTTATTCTCATAGTGTATGCTGGATATAAAAAAAAGGCTGGATTTATGCTATAGAGGCTTTATGCTAAGGCTATTCTGGCAGAAAACTTGATCTTCACAGCAATTTTAATGTTTCACTCTCAAAAGAGCTAATGTATACAGAGACATATCGGCGACTTATCCTATCTCCTTAAATTTCTCACCAACTTTGTGTTATTGTATTATTTGCAGACGACTGGCATTTAATCAGAGTCCATACATGAGGACCACAAAAGTTGGACCCAGTAACAATTCCATTTTACACATTCGTACATTTTCATCTTAGTACCATACTTTCGAACAGTGTAGCTGAAACACCGATTGTTCTTTTAAATAAGCATTCTCTGTAAATCAATCATATTGGTAACGATAAGTGTAACCTTCTGATCTCTTTTTAGTAGTTTACAAATAGATGTCGTTTACAAAAATAGTGTCGTATTCAAATGCTTTAAAATATTTGTTATTTTGGAAACCTGATTAATAATACAGTGTGATTTTAAACTCCTGCAACCCATATTTTCTGTAGAAGTTTTTTTTGTGCATGCAAGAAGGCGTTGTTAGTACGGAGTTACTATCAAGTTAATGAGAAAATAAATAAAAGGTCTTTGAATAGCAAAATGGTAGAAGTTTTAATAACCTACGCGTTTCGAATACACTTCCTCATCAGACTAGGAAGCGACTACAACCAAGTCGACAATCGACAATCGAACAGTGAAGTGTACATTTGTTAGGATGGGACGAAAGCAGCGCTTTCACAAAGCTCATCCAACCAGAATAAACTCCAAATGAAATACACTGAGGTAGTCAAGAAGCCTAACCAACCCAAGCGATCTTCCATATTATACAAAAAAGAAAATAAGATTGACGATTGTCAGAAACAAAATACAAACGAAATAAAAAACACAAGGAGAAAGAAGATTATCACATCTTCCAGTAGTCCGGGAAAGAGACGTTGCTAATATCTTCAAAATTGACGTCAAGAACGTGCCTCGGTTTACGATACTTCGTATGCCAGTTCATATTCAATGAGTTCTTCAGTATTCCATTCACAAGTTTATTGTCGTGAGTCTTCATCTTCTGTATCATAATCAAAAGGAGATCCTGTATAAACTTTCCGATATGGGCCATATTTAAATCCATGTGGATGGATTGGTTTTTCACCGTCCTTCTGTCCAGCTGAGCAATGGTCCTCAGGGTAACATTCTGGAATGACTGTAGTTCACTCCATCTTGTTTTACAGGTAGTCGCCCACGCAGGCATGCCATAGAGGAGTATGGTCCGGATAATCGTATGTAACCATGTGTAGACTTGCCATACGCCATCATAGCTCTTTGCTCGCTTGGCTACGTTTGGCCTGGCCGGGTACAAGAGGTTATGTAAAAAAGTGCAACGCCACTATAGCATGCAAAAGTGTCTTCTAAGATTTTTAATGCCATTTATAAATTTGCTTAAGTTGAGACGGCTGTTTGTTGAAACAACGGCGCAATTCACATTGCACTTAAGTAATGAATTCACATTTCGGTTGTGAAATAAATTTCATCAAAATGTATTGCAAAGCCTCCATATTTCATATAAATGGTTTTATATTTATCCCAAAAGTAAAGAATCTGGAAAAAACACGATGATCTGTTTTGTTTGAATTCTGTTCTCCCTTTACTGCAGTTCATCTTGCCGGTTTAGAAAATGTTGCTTAAATTTCGTGTTCGAGGAATATTGAAATAACCGTAAAACTTTTATCTTAAGTTATTAAGATATGAAGTTTAATTTTTGCTCTTTTGTGCTTAACTTTTCAGCTTCTAAAGAATCACGACTTTAGTGAAGATATCAAACTGAAATAAGACTAATTCATTTAACTACAATTGCTTCGCATTCTTAACGACGTCCAGAAATCTGATCTCTGATTAAGCGGTCAGATGAAACTCCTTGGAGGGTTCTAAATGGCATTCCTTATCATCTCGTTTAATTCTCACGCAGAATTAACAACCACTCACTCTAAATTGTTAAGAATCGCTTGAATTATTACATTTCTTAATAATCTAGTCTGCTGCAAATTCCATTTTACAAGCCTCAATTTGGAAAGCTGAACTCTTTTTATCACCTTTGAACCCAGAAGAATATCAGTTTGCTTGAGGCCGAGTAACACTTGATCTTGAAGGAGAGCGATGGGCCGTTCAAGACCTGTTCTCCTGTTATCCGAAAAGGTTGTGTAATCTTGTGCTCCTTTCTTTTGTGTTTCGGAATTAAAGCATCGAGAGGGAGTCCAGTTGGTAGTAGAAGATGCCACTCCGGGGTCTCGAGGAGAGCGTTTCCTCTTTTCTCTGTGGCTGCACCTGCCACACTCCTCACTTCCGCCGCATCGGAAAAGCAGTTGCAGTAACAAGCGAGTGCCAATTACTCGCCCCAAATCCTTTCGCATTAGGAATAATTAAAGCAAATCGAAGCAAACGTCATTGAAGAGAGAGAAAGGGGGAGGGACGGAGAAGCCAAGGCAAGCAATGCCCAGCCACTCATAAAATTAGACCTTCCTTAATGCCTGGCCGATCGAAACCGACTGTCTTGTATTTCTTCTCTTTAGATTTATTCTTCCTTTGTTGCTCCTTAAACTTATTTTGGTTTCCTTACTTTGTTCCTTTCTTTATGGAGTCATCTTTTATTTGCTCTTAATCTTCCGTATCCATACGCTTGTTTCATCCTCTTCTACCCCATTACCACGCTTTCTCTATCGGTTTTCTCTCCGTAACATTTTTTTTTTCTTTTAAATTTAATTTTTTTTTTTTACTCAAGGGGGATCGGAATGGAGATTCCAGCATCTGAGTCTCGTCTCTCAGGCACAGAATTCCTTCTCAAAATCGCTTTAATCTCAGGTTTCGTTGTTGCCTCTTGGAACAGCACTCGGTTGAAAGTAATCTAATTTGTTAAACTAAATTTTGACGCTAGCCTAAAGAACCGAATGAGCCAACAGTTATTTTTTTCCTCTTTTATTTTAATTTTTTTCCCGGTTTTGGCGACCGTCTTAAATTTTTTCCTGCCGTTTTATTTCTGCTCGATTACATGGCGGCTGAAGCTACCGTTTTTGTGCTATTCGATTGGATAAGGGCCGACAGGGTAAAAAAAGAAAAGCAAGGTTGGAGAAAACGGGAGAGTTTAGTGAATAGGGAATGAAGTAGGGGTGGAGATGGGTGGATGAGAGGAATAAAAGAAACGGTGAAAATCCAAAGAACCAATCAAGGAAGCAGAACATGCTAGTTAAGCAAAAGAAGAAACTCCCCTTCCATGCTAATGCATTTAAACTCTTACTAAGCCCCCTAACGGAAGATGTAAAGGATAAGTTAAGAGAAAGTGAATAGAAATGATCGAAGAAGAGACCTATCTTACATACATTTTGACTTGAAGCATACGTTGCAATCTAATAAGTTATCTGGTTCTAGTACTTTATTTTATAAAACGCTTAAGTAAAAATATATTAATGTTTCCAAGCTATGTATTTCAAATATTTAATTAATTCTACATTACAGCTCTCCTATTCACTTTTTAATTGTAGTTGCTCCTTAACTTATTACACGAAGGTAATTAATTATTAGTGTTTGGAAATGAGATCACATATTTTATCTTCCTTCAGAAGTACGGCTTTAATTCACTCAAACAGATTGCTTGGCAAGATAAACGATCTTTAAATCACTGTTGCCTTTTACTGTGTTGGAAAGATGAAATGTTAAAGATGAAGCATCCGTCGTTACCGTGGAAAATCAATTTATTTCCTCCAACGAATAGAGAATACAAATAAACGTAATTTATTCAAGCGTAAAATTAATTTTTTCTTCCGTATACGACTTACCCAGCAAACACATAGGAGTTCAGTAAAATTCCTCGTTTTAGCATTTCCTCAAATTCGAGTTCAGGAATTTTAACTAGCAAATATTAGAGAGAGGGATTGTTCTATATGATTTTCACGTCCGGCAAGCTTCTAAAGCTGGGCCCTATAAAATTATCTACTTACACGATTGGATATATTATTAAGAAAATACATTTATTTTATAATAGCAGATTTCCCAGCGTTGTTCGGGCTCTTTGTTTGATGAAATTTTGTAATATCTGAATGTGAATATACAAGGTGTCCAAAAAGTCTGGTAACATGGCAGATAATTTCAAAGCTGCCAGGTAGGCGAGATCTGATGATTGTAATTTATAGGTAATAGGGGGGTAGGGAATTCATTGCCGCACTCAAATTTGACTTTGACCCCAAAATTTAAGGTCATCCATTGCTAATTCGAAAACTATTAAAGATAGAACAAAATTTCTAATTGCTACCCTGTAGAGAAACTCAAGGAAAGGAAATTCCCAACGGTGTGCTTCACTGCAATTCAAATGTGTTAGAAACCTCAGCCAACCTGGCCAGCTCAACTGAACTTGAGTGACTCTTTCTCGCCTACTTTCTCAAAATCTTTCAAGGAGAAGGGTGTGATTAAAAATTGTTTTTAGACTAATGTGGTGTTCTCTAAAGGGTAGCAATTGGAAATTTTTTTCAATTATCTTTAATAATAGTTTTCGAGCTAGCAAATAGATGACCTTAAATTTGGAGGTCAAGGTCAAATTTGAGTGCGCCAATGAATTCTCCATCCCCCATTACCTATAAACCACACTCATCAAATCTCGCCTGTCTGGCAGCTTTGAGATATCTACCATGTTACCAGACTTTTTGGACACCCTGTATAATAAAAAATGAACAAATGAAAATGGCTTAGAATTAATACAGTAAAAATTGATATTAAAAACCCAAAAGAGTTTTTAAAATGCTATCAATGGATGGCCCTCTCCAACAATTCTCTAGTATAAGTTTGGACAAACGTTATAACTTCCCTAACGAAAGCAACTGTTACAAAATCCAAGTGGAAAATAAATTTCTCCTCTTACCTTTACCATAAAAGATCACGAGAGGTCTCCAGGATCGGTGTTCGGTTACCGAGGAAATAAGAGGCTAATGAAATGGCAGAATGGTACATTCGCACAGGCCTTTCACTTGTCCATGAAACTGATTCAAAAAAGAAATTTTTTTTCTGTTTCGGGGTCCTTAATAACCTTAATAACTCTAAAATGGTTCATCGCAGCCAAACAATTTCTTTACAAGAAAATGTTCACGCTTTCAATTAATTTTTCAACGTCTTTTTCCACACTTTCAATTAACAAGTCCTATGTGGCCTAAAAAACTTACTCACTTTGACAGCTGATAACGGTTTTATTAATGAACAGATTATAATGATATTTTAACATGTTCATATTGGTATAATGCGGAAACCTATTCAATCATAAAATATGTAGATGTAGAATATGGAGCTCCGACAATCCGCACGCCTACCATGAACTTCCTCTACGCTCACCGAAGATAACTGTCTCGTGTGGCTTCTCTGCAGACTTCAATACTGGACCGATTTTCTTCGAAGAACATAACGATGGTGGTTTGGTAACAGTGACAATCACTGGTGTCCTGCTACCTACGGATTTTACGGGATCATGTTATTCCTGACACCAGCCAACGAGCCATATTGGGAAACTTAACATTCCACCATGATGCGCGCCGCCACACAACCATCCCATTTAAAACATTTCTTGGTTTCTGTTTTTACTGAAGATAGATTGATTGGAGGAAATGTTCCAATAGCGTGGCCTCCTCGATCCCCAGACCTTAATCCCTGTGACTAATTGATTATGAGGATATCTAAAAAGCAGGGCTTATCTTACCAAACCAACAACTTTCTGTGACCTGAAAGCTTCCATGAGAAGAGAGATAGCTCAAATCTCACAGCCAATGTTGCAATCTGCCGTTTTCAATATCGTTAACTGCTTAAATTTGGTGGTAGAAGAGAAGGGTAGCCATATTGACCTTTGATTAGAACTTGGCGTACTGAACTCAAGAAATGGATTTTTTCAGTAACTTTTTTTTTTTTTTTAACACTTTTTTTTTTTCTTTTCCAGTCTAAATATTTTATATAAAAAATTTGTAAATTTTATAAGTTTTATAGATTTTATAAGTACAAATATATAAATTTTATATAAATTTTTTTTAAATTTTTTAACATTTTATTTTCCTTATTCCTTTCTTTTATTTATAACATATTCAATATGAGCTTTGGCTCTTGGATAATTTTCTTTCTTGGCCCTTAGCACATTATTCTATAGCTTGACAAACTTTTATTTATAATTTATTTTAAATTATTTAAATCATAAATATCCAGCAGGTTATCCAATAAAAAAATGTAAATCTCTTATTTGCATATTTTATGATTGGAAACCTTTCCGCATTATGACAACATGAGCATGTTAAAATATCATTATCAGATCTCAAAATGTATTAGTTTTGTTGGGGCTACTCTGTATATCGCAGTATGGTACAAATTTTGCACTCAATATTAACCAACTTTCCGACAATCTAGAGAGCTGAAACTTGATACATATATTCAGTAACGATGACAATGCATGTTGAAGGAAAAATCTTTCAAATCGGTTCATTGGAACATGTTCTAGTAGCACAAATTCATTTCACTCGTCCATCCACAAAACGGCAACTTGGTTGCTGATTTGCGGAGAGATGATTGATATACGAATTGCTTAATTGTTACACCAAATTATTAGTTTTACCTAGGGATGATTGGTCATGAATGAATACGTCCTTTGCCGGCATTGCTGTAGCCGGCTTGAAGCACGCGATACGATCGCGTCTGCAACCGACGAAAAAGACAGGCAACGGCACTGACAAGTCGCCTGATGATTGTAGTAGTCTGAGCAACAATTTTTATTTGAAATAGAAGAAGAAGAAGCCAGAAACTGTGGACACAGATTAACAAGAACAACAGGAAACCTCTGATGTGGAATAGTGGTTTCCTGTTGTTCTTGTTTATTTGAAATCTTTACTACAAGAGATATTATAAAACATAAAGAAAGTGTGGGTTGAGAAAATACTTTTTCTCCTAAACATTGTTTATATACAAGATTTACACGCTTGTTCATTTATATTAGGCAAGTTACAGGATGTATACAAAAGAGGTTTTCGATTCAAAAAGTTCATCGAAATTGAAGAAAAAGTTGTTGAGAAGCTCAAAAAGATAAGCTTGTATTGCAACTGCTTAAGCGTTAATGACTTCTTGCATCTTGCAAGTATTAATCATTGTCATATAACAAAAATAAATTTGAAAAAAACAGTAAAAATCAATGATATAGCATTTATATAAAAAAAATTACAATTTTAACAAATAAGTATTGGAATTTTAAAAATCTATGTATTTTTTTAATTTATTGTTCTTTATTATATTTTATTATACAGATCTTGCCAAATGACGATAAAAGGTTTTTTTCCCTAGGCAATGGTTTGATGGAGTCAAGCTTAAATTCTCTTTTACTGTACTACGAAAATATTTAACGTGCTTATTATTCAAATTAAATACGTAGAAACAAATAATAAAACTTCTTTAAGTCTTTTAATATTCATGAATAAGGTCATTTTCAAGAGGACATTCGCTTGTCTTCAGATTCTCAGGTTAATCCATTGTGTAAGTTTGGTAGAAGAGCAACTTGGGCAATAATTAAAAATGGATGATTTTTGAAGCTTACAGCAGTGTTCATAAGATATTTAATTTCAAATTCATTTCCAAAATGATTGCTCTAGCGAAATTTAATTTACTTGATCGGCCAAAGTTCACCTGTGTGAATGTCGTCGAGTTTATTGGATTTCTTCAATTTTATTTTTTCCGAAGCAACAGTGAGAAATGATTCTAAGAAGCCACTAACGGTCGTATACAGGAAAAGTTAACTTTAAAATTCTATCAAAATTAAATCGTCTAAGGTTTATGAAATATTTATAGAAAATCCGTTAAGTAAAAGATGTTTACGCTTGCAAATACTGTATGCATTATGCATTTTTGAGGAAAGTCATTATGTACATTTCGGCCAAGGCAATTTTTTACCTCAGTGATTTCTGAAAATCTTAACGCGAGAATAAATTTTTAAATCGAATTTGTTTATTTTGCATTCAAGCGTTTATAAATTAATCATGCCGCTTACAACCAGTCCACACATTCAGAAGATTTAGCAAGTTTGTAAAAATATGTATTTAACTCTCCAATTCAAATAAAATTTCAAGAATTTTAATTTGAAACTGAGTAATTAATGCATAAATGAATTTCTATATTTTCGAAATCAGTTTCGTATATGAAATTATTTTATTTTTTGCAACGTTTTCTTTTTACATATTATTGTCGAAATATAAAATATTATAAAGACATCTTAACTTTCTAATGCCTTTATTTGAAACAGTCCAAATTCTAGCATTTTAACATTATCCCAACACTTCTTACAATCTGTCCACCTTAAGATTTCCGTTTGCACGGTCTCTTAAAAAATTAATTGAACGTGAACGCTTGCGTGCCTGTACAAACCGTGCAGCTTCTGGTTGCCTTGAATATTTAACAAAAATAAAGTTGGCTAATTAAGCTAGAGCTATGTGAAGAGAGTAGTTAAGGCGAGAAGAGTTTTAAAGGATTTTCAAACTTGTCTGTCCGTTAACAAATGCGGTGAAGCGGGAGGTTGGCGTTCATTTGGCTTTATTATTGGGGACAAGTGTGTTTGGAAGCAGATAATTCCCTCGTCTCAATGGCCGTAACTGTCCGACCATCCTCTTAAATACTTGTTTCAGCCGACCGGATACCCGTGAAAATAAAGCGGACGGCAAGAGACAGTGGCGAGTGGACGGAGGCTTTGGTAACGCCTGGGCGACACTGATAACGAATCGGTTGTCAGTCACGAAAAAGGCAACTTAGGCTTTTCTTCTTCTTCTTTTGCCGACGACACTCAAGTGTCCATTCAGTGGCCAAACGAACGCATTGGTGATGCCGCTTCACGTTAGTCTCGGCTGAAAGAATGGAGGGCGTGCGGAAGCTAAAAACTTTTTTTATCAGCGGCAGATTAGAACATGGCCAACAGTCTGCCAACAAAAGATTAAGTTTTACCAAAGAAAAAAGACTCTGCTTCATAAAGAATTGATGCACATATAATGAAAACCGTGGCCAGTTGTATAATGATACGCATTAAGAATAGAAATGGAATTATATTCTTTGATTTTTTTTTTGGAGCCGGAGACGAAGCGCGTTTCAATCTGCTGCTTTGTCCTTTGCTTTCGGATTGATGACGAAACCACCACTTTACATTTCTCGCAATGACTCTAAGGTGAAATATCACTTCTTTTTGATATCGGAGCAAATGTTACATAATACGTGCTTATGAGTTTCTGCACGTATTCCAAGTTGCACGCTTTTTTATTGACAGGGCTACGCTGTAGTTAGGAATTATAAAGGGAACATCGCTTCATCGTTCTTAATTGTTGTACAAACGCTAGTTGCGAGAATGCCGTCAAAAATCGATATATATTGGGAAGGATATATAAATGCAATTTCGAAGTGGTCCTATTCCATGATTATACGTAAAACAATCAAATCCAGGGGTCTCGCCGTTTCGAAGGCAGGAATCTGTAACATACAAAATAAAACCAGAAAAACCGCAATCCAGAAAAGTTGGACGAACCTGGACCCCAAGATAACGACCCACTCCAAGCAGAACACCGGAGGTTGTAGCCAAAGTCAAGCGTTTCATCTCTGCAGAAAATCCCAAAACTCAAAGGGCTGTCGCAAATAAGATAGGGGTATCACATCAACGGTACGCAACATAATCTACAAAAATCTCCGACTGGTTAAGCGTCCGAATCCTGGTATGGGTGCATCAGGATAAAGCTGCGAGTCATACATACGTCCAAATAACGATCGCCCATTTGCGAAAAATGGAACAGGAGACGGGCATACGTTCAATTCCGTTTGAAGACATACCCGTGAAATCTCCAGACGCATCCCCCATGGATTATTTCGGCTTTGGAGCATAGTTCAAAAACCGTGATTTCCTTTATGCCTGGTTTTGATATTAGATTACAACAATTCTATTACTACAAAGAATCAACCAAGTGTATGTTTTAATATCATTAAAATCTGTAGTCGAATACAAATCCAGGCAATAATCAACCAAGTGACGAAAAAAAAGAAAAGAACTTAAATTGCAAATGACTTAATTTGTATAAAAATTTGCTATTTAATGTAGCATTCCCCTAAATAATTTGTTTTTAGAGAAAGAGTAAAGAGTTAATGCATAACTGTATAGAATTATTAAAACGGCATCTTATCATATATCTTGTATATATCTTACATTTATATTGCTGTATTACCATTATAATTGTAATATTATGAATTTTAATCCATAAAAATACAACTGGGACGCAGAAATGTGAGAGTTACAAAATCATCTCGCAGTCATTGAAGGAAGTTTCACGATTGATTCAAATGGTACTGATAGATATACCCTAAGCCTGATTTTAATCCTATTTACACATTTCATCCTGAAGTATTTCTGGGGACGTTACGGACTATTTGCATTTGAAATTTAGTTGCTCTCGGTATTTTAAAACAAAAAATGTAAAAAAGGTGTTTCTAATACACACACCGGCCAATAAATTAGAAACCTTCGTTCAATGTGGTATTGACCCTCGTTTGGTTGTAATTACAGAACATACGCGGTTTGGCATGGACTCTACAAGGTGTTGCAATGCAGAGAGACCTTCAGGTTCTGCAGAGTAGACTGAAGCGGATGCCTTCGACGAATGTCTCTTTCCAACATGTCCCAAACATTCTCGATCGGGTTCAAATCTGTACTTTGCGCTGGCCACGGCAGATATTGCAACTCGGTGTCATATTCAGAAAACCACTCCTGAACAATTCTTGCTCGATGGACAGTAGCATTGTCGTCCATGAAGAACCCGTCACCATTTGGGTACAAATGCACCATTGCAGGATGGACTTGATCTGCAACAATGTTCAGGTAGTCTTTGGCTTTCACCCGACCGTCAAGGAATATCAGAGGACCCTTGCCATACGAACAAAATCTGGCCCACACCATGACACCTCCTCCTGCAGCTTGAACTGTGTTCACAACACATGAGGGGTCTATCGCTTCATGGGGCTGCCGCCAAATTCTCTGCCGGCCGTCGGTGCAAAACAATGTGTAACGTGACTCGTCCGACCACATCACCTTTTTCCAGTCGTCTACTGTCCAGTCACACCGTTCTTTACGCCATTGCAGGCGAACTTTCCGGTTTGTTGCTGACACCAGGGGCTTCCTCAC
>JAHWFO010057283.1:3199546-3216610 GCA_023313115.1 Rhysida immarginata | reverse complement strand
GCATGCGACTTCCCATCCCTATTCGCTTCAACTCTCGGCGCATTGTTTTGGAGAAGATGGGTAGCGATGATCCTTCATTGAATTCTGCCGTTAGTTGCTCCACATCCGACCTTCGGTTTTGCCGCACAATCCGTCTCAGACGACGTCGGTCCCTGTCTGTGTTGATTGTTTTTGATCCACAATTCTGCCGTTTCGACAACTCTTTTGGATTCCGTTTCCACGCATTGAACACCATGGAGACCTGCCCTTTTGAGATACCGGTCAGTTGTACTGTCCTGGAAATCGTAGCTCCAGCTAGACGGGCTCCCACAATAACTCTTTTTGGAACTCAAACAGGTCTGCTGTTTTCCCCATTTTGCTCAACTTGAGCAGCTGCAGCTTGTTCCTACCCTGTACCTGCAGCTTGGAATGAACATGTAACTCACATGATTGCATTCATTTGCATATCACAATCGTTTCTGACCTGTGACCCCGCTTTACATATCAGTACAGTAATTCATCACGGGTTTCTAATTCATTGGCCAGTGTGTGTATAAGAGGCCAAAGGATTGTTCATATATGCAAAATGTGCCTCGTTAAAGAAAGGTGGCAATTTACAAACGAATGTGAAAGCCAACAGAATTCAATTATAAAAAAGTCCATCGTCAGAGTAGAGTAGTGATAGTTCGGGTTAATGTGAGGAATATTTGTTACTGGTAAAAAGCTTGCAGGTTTTTTTAAAGAAATGATGTTTTAGAGTGCCAGAAGTTCAAATTCTACCCATCATATGCTCGTTTACTTTCCAGAATGCAAACATTTGTGTGTGTGTTTAGATAGTGCAATTAAATTTAAAATAATTTCGAAGCAGGAAGTATAAATAATTTGAGAACATGTCTTGTTCTAAGGATAGTAAAAAGAAAAGACAGCAGAGATTGGCTAATTGAACGTAACCATTTGACCATTAGACCTTTCAACTTTTAAGAAATTCACACCTCTCAAAAATGCAACCGTTAAATATTAGGAGTCTTGATATTACAGAAGCTAGTAAATAAAGGAAAAAATGAAGGAATAAACTAATTTTTTGCTAGTAAATGATTTAATATTTTAAAGCCTTAATTTTGATGTTCTTTAGATTTAAGTTTCACGTGCAGAAAACGACTTCTTTAAAAGCTTTCAACACTTGGACGATGTTCAACATTAACCAAAAATATGCATTTAATTTTTACATGGAATAATTTTTTATTTGCTGGTAATTTACGATTACTTCTAAAAGAGCATGTCCATTAAATGCTTCAAATGGATGAACGATGAAACGATTTTTTCTTAATGTTTATAGAAACCTTCTGGAAACCAAGAGCTTTTACAAGTTCTTCGCATTAACCTTTTTTTTTTATTTGAAACATTTTCTAATATAGATGATGGCTCCTTTAAGTCACTAGTTTATAATTATGTTTGCGTGCAGTTTTAATGGGCATTCTCAGAAGAGGGACGGGAAAAAACGTGAAAATTCGGAATTAGCCGAGTTTAATTTTTTCCCACACGATTACGAAATGAAAGGATCTCGGTCTTATGACGTTTAACGCCGTTTTATATATAGCTTATGGTTTTTATTTCTTTAATAAAATGTTTATTATTTAATAAAAGTGATGCTCTCAACAGCGGGGCTCACCCTTAGTTGGGTAATTTTTAATGGACGGAAAGAGGGGGAGTGACCCCCGAAGCCTTTTCATTCTGGTGCAACGTGTGCTCTTGACTGTTTTACCACCTGCGAGGGATGTTTGGGAACAGAGGAAAGGCGGGACGACCGTCACATCAGCTGCCTCATTAGGCATCCACTCCCCTTAACTTAACCGTAAACAAATGCGAACCCTGTCTGTCTGTCTATCCGTTACTTGTCCTCCTGTGTTAGCTTTCGTCCCTGGCAAACAAGAAGGGCAAGCCCGTCAAAGGCAGAAAACCGAACCACTAGGTCCATCCTTCTTTTACTTTGGCTCGGTGGCTTCCTCCCATGTGCATGTAAATGGATTGGAATATTTTAAAGGAAAAATATACGAAAATCATCACAGGATGGTCGAATCGAGACAGCAAAAAGCGTTCTCTAACACTGATTAATCGTTGTCATATCGTTTAGAAGTTGTTAACTGAATGTCTTGACAGATCAAAGAAAAGAACAGATGGACATATCATTGTTGGCCATTAAAAAGCGAAAGTAAAATGTTTGCTTTATTGATTCCATTTGTGTTCTTATTTCAAAGAATATTTTTTAGAACTTTAGAACTTATGTCTCTCTATCCTCATCTATTGGAAAATACCGTTCAAACAACATTTTAAAAATTTAATAACGTTTTACTTTACTTTACTTTAATTAATTAATTTATTTATTTATTATAATCCAATACTTCCATCCAGGGCCTGTATGGCCAGAGGCCGACGAGTTGGGTCCCTGGATGGGCATGGATTAACGACTGCTGTAAGATGGTCGCAGCAGCCGGGACCTGGATTAACTTATATTTCCTTATTATCGAATTTTTTTATATCTTCTAGAACCTATTGAGCAAGAACCGTTGGTTGGTTCTACTGAGCTTAAGCTTTTAAAGAAAGAGGCACTATTTTCAAATAGAATGTAAAATTCTTTTCTCTGAACTTGTCAGTTTTCTGTAAGACTGATTAAGTGGAGAACATTGAATACAGAATGAGAGAAGAAATAAGTACACACATTCATTTCGAGTGGTAACCGAAGACCAAAAGTGCAAACAATGAAGTAACCCTTTGACATTTGCTTTAATGGAAGGAAATGTCAGCGGGTCTCCTCAGTATTTGTCTTTGTCGAATGTTTCATCAGTACTCGACGACGATCACTCCTCCCACTAGAACGTGGATGGTTTGTGGGTTTCTCCGAATCGATTTTGTAGTTAAAATTCTTGAAAATTAAAACGTGGAGTTGAAGGAATGGAAAAAGGAAAAGAAAATTTCATTGAGGTGTTTGAAGCATTGCTTTAACAATTGTGAAATTTTTCATGCATTTAATTTAAACCCAGTATCGTTAGTGAAAATATTTTCTTTCCTTTTGTGTTTTTCAACTTTCCGGGCTCATCCATTGATCAGTATGTTCTTATGAGACTGAACACGTGAATATTTGATTATGAAGATTAATTGTTTGCATGGTTATAATATAAGTTGATTCAACTTAAAGTATCCAAATCATTGGCGATAGGGGGAGTTTTCACAGGGAACACAGGGCAGATTTGCGACCATATAAAAGTAGGCCGAATGGCTTCAAAGTTGGAGATTATGCTATTTAGGGCATAGGGTAGATATATTGATGTCCTTCTCTGTTACTCGTTTTTTGTGAGGAGTTGGCCCTTGTGGGCGGTGGCCACATTGAACAGCTGCGTGTTTTCGTAGCGTCCTGTATGATCTGAGTAGGTGTAACGAAGCTCCTTTAGTGAATAACAATTTGCCAACACTTTGGCGCACGGGTGCTAAATGTTTGTTATTGGCAGCGCCACATTTCTTCCTGGTGATCGGTTTGGAAACGACATGTAATAACTATATCGTTTACCCATGCTCTGAGTAGCATATGCTCCAACTTTGAAGCCATTTCACCCACCGGTCACCCCTGTGTATAATTAATATTTTTTCATGTTCTGGGTACAATGATAAAATAGCCGATTATGATTTAATTGGCATAGGAGAAATGCCCATCTCTTAGACTCAAAATTACGGATCGACCTAAGCTAGCTTATAACGACGGGTTTATGTTCTCACACAAACTACGAATGTCTTTCACAAAAATTTTGTCTATTTAAAAATTAGGGAAAATGTGCATAAGAAATTGTGATCTAGAAAAATTAAGCTGCTTAATGTATTTATTAGTCATTTAAAACCCTAGGCCTCTATCCTAGCATACGATTGCCCCTGTACACGTGTGCACAAATGCCAATGATCATCAATATAGCCGTTTCGGTTGAATTACATGTCATCTCAACGAAAGGTACACTGTTTTCATAGAAGGCTTCATCCGTAATGCGTAAGCAGAAACGAGTTTCATCAGAAACCAGGGCCCATCTCCAATCCTCTTCACTCCAATGTTTGTGATCCTAGGCATAAAAACAGTGCTGCTCTGTGCACAGGTGAGCAGGAACCTTTTTCGGGATTCTTAGCTACAGATATCCATAACATGCAGTGCCCTTGTCAGAGTACATTCTTCAACGCTGATTTATAAGTTTTTTAGGAGATCACAATTTTCTGTGTAATCAATTAGTTTGTTTCCTTTGTAAAACCAAAGATTACAGCAATATCCAAAGCACTGCGTAGCAATGTATATCAGTTTATGAAACTAAGGGTTCAATAAAAATTTCACGTGTGGCTTTAATTTTTGATTTTTGATTTTAAGAATAATTTTGAGAGAAGTGGCAAGAGCGGAATGCAGTGGGAAGTAAGTGTACCTGAAAGCTAGTCTAAAAATTGTATTAATGAAACCGGCTTAAAGATGGTTTGTATTTCGTACATCTTCCTTATGCATGTGTGCATGTATTTTAAAAATTTCTTTTAATATTCCAGAGAGCTTTTTTTAGAATATATTTCCATAAATATCAAATTGAACGATTTATTAAAAATGCCTTTCTAAATTTAAGACCATTTACCGCTCTTCACTTAAAACCTCTAACATATTGTTCATCTTGCGCCAACTTTTCGATTGCTTTTCTCAACAGTCATTTTCTCCCAATTGCAGGATGTCCATGAAGGAGCACCCCACGCCCACGGGCCTCGCCTCTCAATTGACTGTGCGCAAGACAGAGCGCAGAGACGCCTTCACATTCAGCTGTGTCGCCTCGAACGCTTACGGCCACGACGAGACACTCATCGATCTGACAGTTCAAGGTTAGCGAACCTTCTACCCCTCTCTCTCTCTCTCGCTCTGTCGTTCCTTTACCCATCGTTCGCTGCTTTTCAGTGGTTGATAGCAGCAGCACGGGTACTACCATCTTCCGCCATCAGCAGTGGTATACTACCACCGACAGCCGAGCCAGTGGATCTATTGTGCCACTCCTGATGCGTGATGAGGAGGAGAAAGTGGAAGGAAGGTTTGGGGGAAGGGGAAGGAGGGAGGAAGTCGGGGTGAGTTTGGAGGGGATGATGGGAAGACTGCGAGAGCACGTGCGAAGGCAGTGTTAAATGACGCCATCAGGCAGAAGGAGAGAAAGTTACGACTTACGTGCTGATAATACCACGTCCCGTTAATTAAAAACGGAACCACATTAAGCCCAGAACGTTTTCATTTCGCAGCATTTGCTAAATTTTCGTCAACGTCTATTTGTTAAGTTTTTCCATCCTCGCTAAGAATAAGTTTTGCTTCTCTTTTTTTTATTTTTTTTTATTTTTTTAAGTTTACGCCTCGGGACTTATATTTCTCATAAATGGTTGTCTCGCTTATATTTCATGTTCAAGTGATTATCAAAGTTATGATCTCGAAATGATTTGAATTTTCTTTCTTCTCCGCACTTGTTTTTGTCGCGTAAATGAGAAAAATGATGAATGGAAGAAAAGATGATAAGGACATTGCCTGAAAGAATTGATGTTTCGTGACAATCCTATTTATGTCGGGGTTATTTATTACATAAAGTTTAAGCGTTTCAAAATATATTTTTTTCTTTTAAAATTCTGATTTTTGTCTTTTTTAATGGAGCATTTTGCAAAAAAAAAAATTAAATTACATTGAAACGATTAAAGCGACCGTTTGCTAGACCAAGCGTTAATGAGATGCAAATTGTTCTCGAAAAAATCTGAGGGCATTACACAGTGCTCAAGATTACGAGTCACTTAAAATATTAAAAAAAGTATATTTTAAAAACGTGCATGATTGTGTTATTTATTAATTACCATTGCTCTAATCCTTTCATTTGCTTTTAAAACTCGTTCCAAAACATAATTAGACTTTTCTTTCCCTAAACGTTGTTGTTTTTCGTTTCGACCTGTACCCTCCCCCTTAAGCATTTTCCTTATCCTCCATTTCGGTTCTAGGCAGACATTAACATTTATTTTAACCCTTTCCCCACTGTCATTCGCTTCCTTCTCTCCTTTACCCTACCCTTTTCCTCTTAATTTTACATCGAAAGAAGAATTCTTCGTGCGCTTAGTATTTCCACTCACTCACTCACGTGCTTTTCCATTTCCGTTAAAAACAAGAAGCATTTTTCATTGGGTTCACCAGTGAGAGAGAGCGAGAATGCTTCATTAGTGTTTCCTCATCCTTCCCTACCCCCTCTTTACCCCGTTGCTACAGCAACCTAATTAATTTTTCCAAAATAGAAAACACGTCAGACGTCGCCAGCAATTGAACAAGTGTGACTCTTGCAAACGCACGCTATGGGCTGCAGCCGAATTGTCGTCGCAATCGTATTAAGTTTAGGGTACCTTGCTTTATTCGCTGCCTCCGAGTGGGATTTTTACCAAAAATTTCGCTTAACCTTCTTTTTTTTTTCCCCCATTTCCCCAATTCCTCCTCCCTCCAATCAAATTAGCGGCAGAATCCTCCTCGTGCCTTGTGGTTAATAACGTTTTCTGTTGGCAGAATGAGGAAAAAAATTAGTCATCATCAACAAGACAACAGAGTATTTTCCAACTGATTGTGAAATCTTTTGTTCAAATTTCTTTCATTTTTTCCTCCCTCTTTTGGTCCTTCGTTAACTTCCCCTTTTCCTCCCCCACCCCCATTATCTAAAACCTCTTGTCGCTCTAATCGCTTCTTTTGCTTGCGTGTGTTGATGTTTGTCGTCTCCTTCCTTCGTCCTTGTTCTAAGCCCTAATTGGTGAAACCCGACTCTTCGAGGCTGAAATCAGGAATGAATGAAGCCGAGTTGAAGGAAAAGGGGGACAAAAAATATTCAAGCGGCTTTCCAACGTTCAAAATCCGTAAAGAATTAAAAAGAATTATCCAATGAAAATGTTGCAGCTAAAGTAACAAGATTACAAACGCCAGAACGAGATTAAGAAGAGATGCACCTGAGTTTTAAAGAAGAAAAGAGGAAACGAGGGCACTTTAAAAATGCATTCCACGCTAAAAGAGAATAGACAAACTTTCAGTGGATATTATTAATTAGACAGTGCGCCTGTTTATTTGTTGCGCTTGTCGGTGTTGTTTTTGAAAGAATATAACCAAATAAAGAGAAAATTCGAAAAAAAAAAAATTCATGGCAGGTTTCACAAAAGTGCATTATTGAAAATGTTTTCGTTGCAGAAGTCATTTTTCTCATTAAAGAGGCAGATATAGCCATGGAAAATTAATAAAATCAAATATGATAACGAGATACTAATATTTCGTTATATCTATTTAATTCTAATTCAAGATATTTCTATATTCAGCCGATCAATCCGTAACGAACTAAAATGTCGTTCGCTGACTCTCTTTTACACGTATTTCTCATTCGGATCATAAATTTCAAATTACCTTCAATTATACGAAGAAAATTATGTGCTGAAAAGAGCATTTGCAGCTAATTACGATACAGAGCAAAACGATTCAACGCATAAATCGATGAAAAAGTACATAATATGCAAATCGCAAATCCTCTTACAGCTTTGAACCATAAATTATTTACAATTAAATGAATTTAATGATCAGCCTTTTTGGAAAATTATAAGCTTTAAAATTTGAAAATTGTATGCATTTGCAATGCTTATTTTAATCATAATATAAACATTATAAGAAAACATGAAAAATAAAAGTTATAAAGCGATATCTTTGAACATGAAAAAGATGCGTAGACGCCGCTCTATCTCCTTCAAATTTTAATTTTGGAGAAGAGTACTCGGAGTAACAAAACGCTCTTTTCCATTCGAAGCACTGTTGTAAATGCCATAAAGATTTTATCGCATTGGCAGGCCTCCACGTGCGCACCATTTATCACCAACTCGAATGTCGAAATTAACAAATTCAATGGGGCCGAATATAGGGATTATATGAAAGTATATGGACTCCCTCCCGTTATGATTGCAGCCGTTGTTAATGTTCAATCAAGATGGTGCTCCACCTGGACGGTGTAAAGTCGATGGACTCTTCCTTCTCTAACGAGCTAACGCGTTCTAGTCTCTTATTTTTCTCTCGTAGCTTCGTTGGATAATTTAGCGAAG
The DNA here is from genome assembly GCA_023313115.1 of Rhysida immarginata. Taxonomy (NCBI): domain Eukaryota; kingdom Metazoa; phylum Arthropoda; class Chilopoda; order Scolopendromorpha; family Scolopendridae; genus Rhysida; species Rhysida immarginata. The sequence goes on along the minus strand of JAHWFO010057283.1, from coordinate 3,208,498 downwards.
AGATATAAAAGGAGATCATCATCACCAAGATATATCTCGTGAATATAAATGTTCGAATATTCCGTGGAAAAGTTTTGTGCAGTCCGTTTTAGGCTGTGTGACTGTTAAGGTCCGTTTTAGAAACGGGGAAATAATAATAATTATAGGCTGCACTGGGTCACTACAAGTTGGGGCTATCAGATTTTTTCAACTAACGAAGATGATGACTTTAATAATTAATAGTCAATGCAGTAAATTTAAATAAGAATAATAAAGATGAGTCCGCTGGAATAATAATTAGTAATAGTCTATAAATAAATTTCTTATTTATTAAAATGTTGTTTTATTGGTTCTGTCTGAAAAAATAATTTCCCCAATCCAATCTAGGATTCTTCGATCAGCTTATGAATACAGAGGATGAAAAAACAAGAAGAAACAAAAAAAAATCCGACATGTAAAACACCGCTTTTTTGTAGTAAGAAGTGTTTTCTTCCTATAAAAGAATACGCTGTATGAATAAAATGATATGAAACTGTTAAGAATGTTCACTAGAAACTGTCGATATAATAACCAAAAGTAAAAAAGTAGAAAACACTTTTCCACAAAAATTATTTAAAACACGCATGTACATTTCGATGACAAATCCGACATGAATGGAAAAATGCAAATCATGCAGAATATTTAATGGAATGCGCATCCATTCCTCTGATAGACGTTTGGCTAGTTCAGAAAGTATAGATAGAATTGGAAACCTTAGACACGCACTTTTTTGCGAAATTTCCAAAAAAAGATTCAATGATATTAACATCAGGGGATTGAGAAGGCCAGACAAGATCCTCCACTTCATCCTTGTTTATTAGAAATGAGATACAGAGAGGGAAACAGTCTGAAGGGAACACAGTCTGGAGTATATACAGAAATGATAGTCTTGAATGTTGAGGTTCCAACGAGGCGCGTACCAATGATAGGGCATATTTTGAACGTATGAGTTCGTATATGTCAGCGTTTAACTGCTAGAAAATATTTACACACAACTCGTACGACTGCTGCTGATAGATTAATACTTCCGTCTTCAAACTTTGGTGCTAGGTGGCATGGCTGTGCTGTACGCAGTAAGATGCTGAAAAAAAAGTATAGAGCCGGGATGAAAATGCAAATAAACGTAGCAATTCCATGCCGATTTTGTTGCTTTTTATAGATGTGAATTAGATTATACAAACGTTATTTCCAGGAGCATATAACAACGAATAAGGAATCAAATGCAAATTAACAGCCATTATCCCAACCTAGCCACTTGAAAGTTGGAAAAAAGTTTAGAGTCTCACGTTTAATACCTGATAAAGGCACACTTTTTCTCAATGACTTTTAATAATCTGTTTGTCTTTGATTCACTGAGTTTCACTAACACTCCTGGATCAAGATTTTGCCATGCTGCAGTGATACTATTCACCAATTCTTCTTTATTACTGTACATATGATGGAATTTGCTGTATACAGAATGCACAAAGATTCCCCAAATGTTTTCCACTGTGTTGAGATCTGGACTCCGGGATGGTCAGTCTAGAGCAATCACAGAATTAGCGTCAAACCAGTCCTTGGTTGAGGCCGAGCTGTGAATAGCAGCATTGTCCTACTGGAAAATCCATTCACCCTCCATTATGAGCGAACCGTATGGAAGCAGATTATCCGCCAGAATATCTTGATATGCAATGGAATTCATCCGATATGATACGAATGCAATAGGTGTAGTTCCGCCAGCAGCAAACCCTCCCCAAGTCATTAATGAGCCACCTCCAAACTGTCTCTTTGAGAAGAATTCCTTTTAATCTCGAATATCATGCCAAAAGTACTTGAACCCATCTGGTCCGTCCAAGTTGAACTTCTCGTCCACTTGTCACCGTACGTAACGTACTTTTTAGCAAATGCCACACATGAGCTGCTGTCAGAGGTAGTCTTCCTTCCAAGTTTGAGTAATGCAGATTTGGAGAAGAATGCAACACATTTCGTACGGTTCTACTAGTGCACGGGAGGTCTAGTTCGGCAACAATCTGTGAAGAAGAGAGGTGCTGATGACGAGCAAGGCTTCTTATTCTTGATGTCTGGCGAGCGGAAAGTGCACTTGGCCTGCCAGATCTGGGTGCCATTCCTTGTTTATCTGGATTTTGGAGAAATTTGTTAACAGCTGACTTGGAACGTCCAATTTCTTTCGCAATTTCAGATCTAGTCTTTCCGCATCCCTTAAGAGCAATAATTTGCCAAGAGTGAATTTGTGGTAACAAGGCTGGGGACGGTCATATGTCAGATGGTCAGATATTTTATCACACGTAATCTCCATGTTTTTACTTTCTAATAAAGCAAAAATATAATAAATTTGCAATGAAAAATGTGTTTTATTAAAAAAATTAAAATGTCAGCTCATTTTGGAAACAGTTTAGTATTGATAACACTAAAGGCTCAATCACATCTACACAGAAACTTCGCGCACAGATTTCATCCGACATAAAATGCGCACGACGCGTGCGACAAGATTAGACACACTTGTAAGGAATTCAAACGACTGAACGTGCTTATAACACAGGAAGCTGACTACTTTTCTGTGGAAAAAATTGATTCCAATGCTTTGAAGAGGCGAGAATTGCTTTTAAAGCAGCAGAGAATATTATTAAGGTTTCTGCACTTTTATAATTAATTCTTCGTTGAAAATTCTTAGTTCATGTTTAGCTCTCGCTTCGACTGAATAGGGCTCCATTTTGTAATTTGTTGTTATCGAAACTCAAAAGCAATTGATGACGAGCAGTAGCGAGCAAAGTGATTGAATTTTCGTTTGCTTCGAGAGGAAGAAAGTCGGACGAACTCAAAGTCACGCGTATCGTTCGCATGAGTCGTCCGATTAGTTCGTAAAAGATGATGACCTGTCGCTTGAGTCGCGCACGACAACATCGCATGGAATCCGTGTAGATCTGTTTGAGCCTTTTGAATATAGATGTCTCTCCATTTCCGGCCAAAACTGTGAAGTTGATCAAAGAGCTAAATCGTAAGAGCCAATAATACTGGCTGTAAACGAAAACACCATCTTGGATCGTACATACAACAAGGTAACTTCAAAAGGTTTCCGAAATAAGCATATAAAACTGAAGTACTGTTATCAGTAGCTCGTAATAAGTCTCTGGATGCAATATTATTGTTGGCGCATGGCACGTAACATGTGTCTGAATCATTGGCTGTTCGTCGCATTGTTAGCTACTTGCAAGATGTCACTTCTCGAACAGCGAACAAATAATTGCATTTTGTGTTTTGCTAAGAAAATCGGCAGCAGATAACATTCAGAATGTTGGAGATGCTCCAGCGCAGAGGTCTCTTCTGATTCCACGGTACTTTCCAATACTTTGTACCAATGTTGGAATATCCACTCTACTCACCTAAATTTGCGCCATTTGATCTCATAGAAATGAAAACCCGGTTGAGGAGTAGATTTTTTCTATGCGCTAATGAAATTATTGACGCTGCGATAATGGCTCTTAAAGAGATTGCAAAGAACGGATTCCAGGACTATACAATCGTTGGAAAAAAATGTGTGACTGCAGAAGCACAGTACTTTGAGGGGACATGTTGTATACTTGTTATTTTTTCGAATTAAAAAAACCTTTCCGAGAACTTTTAGAAGCAACCTCATTTTAACAATCGGCATCGTAATAAATGTCGTAACAAACTGCTTCACGCTTTGCATAATCAAAGTACCATTCAGGTGCAAGCTTATTGATTTGAAAAATAATAGTCCTTGGAAATTGACCTCGCAGCTGACCCCCCAAATACTCTCACAGCTGAAAATTAACGATGGCTTGCGGGTAGACAAATAGGCAAACAACTGGCTTTGAATTTTAATAACATAGATTAAGCTTATTTAACATTTCAATACTTTAAGCGATAAATTTATTTGAATTTGAGATTAAAATAATAAAAGAAATTAAATGCTTTCATCTATGAATTTGGCTGCACAAAATTGAAACAAAAAATTGTATTTAATCTTGTTTTACTTAAATCCAACTTAAATTTTATTTCGAAAAGTTAAAAAATTTGACATTGATTATCAATGATCATTTTATTTAGGGACTTTAAAGTAACTTTCAATATTTTCTTACTGCACTTCCAGGCCTCTCATTCAAGTCAAATGTTCTTTACTGATGAGTTCTTAACACTCAAAAATGACAAGTTAAAATATAATAAATGAAAGACCTTTTTATGAAAAACTCTCTACACTTTAAATAGTAAATTTAAACTTTAATTTTTTAATGTTAAGTTGTCATTTAGGATTGTACAATGTCGTTGCTCTTAAGGCTGATAATTATCAGCTGGTAACTCGCTTAAAACCGTAAATTTACTTAATTTTTGCTTTAAAAAATCGTGATTATAAATATTTGTTGGCATTTTTTAAAATTGAAAAGACATGACAGGAAACGTTAGGCGAAAGAGGAGGAGGAAGAAAGGAGGGGGAAAAAATCCGCCGAAACTATATTTATGTGTTCATAATGATAATTAAAATTTTAAGCCTATCATTAGAAGGCATTTCTTCGCTAATTGATGACGTTCATCCTGAAAGAAGACGAAGGCGGAACTAGCAATTTCCTCGCACGGAGATGCTGCCTAACCTTAAGTCGCAGAATGCAAATAATGTATTTGGGGCGACAGCAAGATTACAGTGAGAAGCCCTGGTGGGAGTTTTAGAAACTGAATGACAAAGAAAGTTCTTACAAACTATGTTTCCTCTTTCTTCTTTTAGAAACGATCATTTGGAGTTAGAAAATTCTCGGTGAAATTTATATGTAGAAATGGAAATGAATGATGCACCAGCGTTAAGAGAAGCCGACAACTTTAAAGCTGTCAGAGAGCCAAATGACAGGAGTCCCAAGTTTCTTGGGGACATTTTTACTAGCATTTCCTCCTCTTTTTTTTTTGTACTTCTTATCTTAGAAATTCCGAGAACGGTTACGCTAATGCATCTTTAAACAAAATTTCATTAAAGCAGATATAAATCTATATTTTCTAAGAGTTTCCGCCTACTTGACGTAGCTTCGTCAAACCAAATGGCTTCTGCTCTTAAGATACTGCGAAAATTGTATAATTTTATAAATAAATCTTAATACAAGGTCTTCGTGCCAAACAAAAAAGGCAGAGAAGGAGATTTTTCTTTGTATTTTCAAAATTTAACAGACAGCGTGAGCGTAATGCTCCCAACCATTTGGCCAACGAGATTTAAATTCCTTCGAGAGCGGCTAAATACTTTTAAGTTAAAGCAGAATGAAAAATTAAACCATTGAATGCATTCTGTCGGCGAGTCGTGAGTAATGTCATGATATTTAAACATAATTAAAGTCCTAAGCTATAATTAATTATCCATTGAAATTATTGTTCTTTACCGATTCCTTTAAAAACTTAGAAAATAAAGTTAGCGTGCAGAAAGGGAAATTAAACTAGTTGTTTAAAAACGATGTATTTCTTAGTTTTATGTAAACCTTTAAAATCTATTTCTATCTATTTCTTGCGAAGAATTAGTGAAAAGTAATTTTCTTATAATTTTTCTGTTTATGCACTATAAAGAATTGAAGTTTCTTCAACTAAATTATGAAGTTATTTTTAATTCTGAAGAATTACAGAAATTTAGTTTTTCAAATGATAATGACTTTAAGAGATTTTATATGTCCTTGCTTAAAAATCTTATGTTAAGAATCTCTCCTACGCCTCTGCAACTAAGGATCTAGTATAACCGAGGATAGCGAAATTTTTTCAGGGGAGATTTTGCTTTTTCATGGAACTAGAACAAGAAGTATTGTCAATTACCTACAAATACGTTCAAACATTTGTGTAAGCAAATTTTTTCCCCTCCCAGCCCGAAAATTATAAGGGTCGTACAAATGAAAACGAAAATTATTTATTGTATCCAAAGTATATACAAAGAATTTAAAAACACTCTCCAAATGCGTTAAGGCATTTATCCCATTGTGTAACAAGGCGTGTAATTCCTTTAAGGAAGAAGTCTTTTGGACGCGTGTGGAACCATTTCAAAACCTCTTCCTTCACTTCATCGTCCGACTGAAACCTGCGGCCTTTCAGATATTTCTTGAGATCCCCAAATACGTGGAAGTCACATGGGGATAAATCAGGGCTGTAAGGAGGATGCTGCATTGCTTCCCAGTTGAACTTTTTGATGAGGTCTACCGTTGCTTTCGAGGTGTGAGGACGCGCGTTGTCGTGAAGAAGAAGCAATCCTTCTGTAAGAATTCCAGGACGCTTGCATTTGATGGCAACGCGCAGTGCCTTCAGTGTTTCCCCATATCGTGTTGCGTTAACTGTGGTGCCTTTTTCAAGCAAGTCCAGTAAAATCGGGCCTTTGCGATCAAAAAACACAGTCAACATCACCTTCCCCGTGCTGTTTGCGATTGCTTTTGATTTTTTCGGGGGTGGTGACCCATAATGCTTCCATTGACGACTTTGACGTTTGCTTTCGGGCTGGAAATGAAAGCACCAAGTTTCATCCCCTGTAACGATTCTGTCGAGAAAACTCTCTCCTTCCTGTTCATAGCGATTCAAATGTTGCAGGGACATGGCCATTCGAACTCCAAGTTGTTCTGATGTCAAATGATGCGGGACCCATTGGGCACAGACTTTTCTGCAGTGCAGATGGTTCCTGATAATGGAATGAACAGTTCTACAACTAAGGCCAGTTTTAGCAACCACGACATCGATTGTCAGTCTTCTGTTTTCCTTTAAGACAGCGTCAGTTTTGGCTTTGGAATCATCCGTGATGGCGCGGTTTGCTTGTCGAGGTCGTTGATCATCTTGCAATGATGACCGTCCCTTCGAAAACCTCTTGCTCCATGCCCAAACACGAATGAAGGTTAGGCAGTCATTTCCATAGACGTTCTGCATACGACGATGAATTTCAGAAACTGAAACTCCTTCACATGCTAAAAAACGAATTACTGCTCTCTGTTCCTGTTTTGTTGACTCAATTTTGTTGTTTGGACGAAGCGTTCACTCGCAGAGCTTCGAAGCTCGAGCCATCGTTCTCTCTCACGTGATGCAACACTTGCAACCTGTTATTCAATTTGCAAGTGGAGTTTCGCAATTGTTGAAAACATAAACTTACGATCCTACACGTCGTCTTTTTTTCCCACACAAATTTTCGTTTTCATTTGTACGACCCTTATACATAGTAATTGACACTTGAAGGGTGTTTAATCTGAACCAAGCAAATTAATTAATAAAAATTTGGCCTTGAAAAGCAATTTTGTTTACTATCATTCAGTTTTATATTAATCTATTTGCGGTAAAAAACAGAAGCACTTTATATATATATAATAGCCTCGGTGTTAATTATTTCATTAATTATTCATTTCTTCATTTCAATATCCTGCTTATCTAAAGTGCCGTTTTCAAATTTGTAAAATGAAAAGTATTAAGACACAAGTCTGTTAAAGCTATCTGAGGATAAATGTTGTGCACGTGATCTTTAAGAAAGAAAATAGAAGGGAGGGTCACACAATCTGTTGTCGCTAAAATCTGATTACGACTATATTTATTAAAGTAAGAGCATTAAAAGTTACATGTGTCACTGGCGATTATTTCTTAAATAGTCACAATCTACCTTAAAAATGAAAATGCGATGAACTCTGAATATGAATCTGCGACCAACTTAAGAAAATGGATAATTGCGGATTCAGCATGATAAACAGAGACTGTCATATTTCTGTAGTCTGATATTTGGCCTTGGTGTGATTTTTAATCAGTATACGCGTTTCTCAAATTCAAGCTTTTTTTATTTATTAAGGGATTAGATTATTTTGCTTGATTTCAAAGGGTTATCTAAAATAATCATTACAGAAATGTCAAAATTTAATATTTTCATAGCAGCCATGTTAAATCCGCTGCAGAATTCTTGGTCACTTCCATATTTCTTGTAGATTTGATTATTTAGGAAGTTATCGCCTATCGCGCATCTAACTATTCAGAATATTTAGTTTTAATGTTCGTAATGCAAGAAATGTTCTTAATGCATGAAATTAGTTTCAGACTATTCTAAAACCTTCACACAAAATCTCTTTCATCGACATAAAGAAAACATTAAGTTGCATAAATATTTTCTAATCATTATTTATAACTGCATGGAGATTTTAAATAATTCCTTGTATATTATTTCCAGGTACAGGGTGGCCAAACATACCTATCAGGATGAAAATTGAGTTGCTCCGTGACAAATAAGCATGGACAGTTTAAACATGGCTGATTACAAGGTATAGGCACTGGCAGTTATGAAACAGGATGTTTGATGTGTTTGACACCAATCTCAATAACTTTGCACAATGGGATTCGAAATTGGCCACCATCTTCGTGAGAACGTCTGGTAGAAAGGCCAAAATTTCATGTTTGATACATGTTCGTAGCTCCTCAGTGTCTTAGGGTTTTTCTTGTAGAACTTGTCCTTCACGTGATCCCATAAAAAAATCTAATGGGTTGAGACAAAGCCGTCTCGATATCGTACATAGAGAGGGACTTGGTTGACATTCTGTCTGAAATGATACAAAAATCACGTTAAACAAAATGCCTTGATGCCACGAACGTATCATACAATTTTCAAACAATTACACTTACTACTAGCTGAAAAATTGACGTTTAATATTGGTAGGTAGGTTTTGGGCCACCCTGTATTTACGCAAATTTTAATCTTTCTTTCAAAACGTTTCCCTTTCTAAGAGAATAAAAAAAAAGCTTTGGTGAATCTAATATTAAAGTTTTTCTCCTCACATTCTTGTATTTTAATGTTTCTTATTAGAGCCCCCGTCTGTTCCGACGAATTTGAAGGTCGTGGAAGTGACGAGTCGTTCGGCGCAGTTGACGTGGACGGCCGCCGACAGTGGCAACAGCCCCATCATCCGCTACATTATTCAATACAAAAACGTGGCAGGTAATCGAACTGAA
>JAHWFO010057283.1:3128406-3185371 GCA_023313115.1 Rhysida immarginata | reverse complement strand
TCTCTCTCTCTCTCTCTCTCTCTCTCTCTCTCTCTCTCTCTCTCTCTCTCTCTCCTGCTTTCACATGAGCACAACGCTCACATATATACACACATACAAGTGCGCCCACATATTAGGCATGCACACTGAACTCGACTTCATTCTCTATTAATGGTTCCGCAACCGATTTTGCCAGCGGTGGCTGTCGAACTTTCTCAACTTCACCAAAGGCAGTGGCTGTATTAAAGACTAAAGACGAACAGCTTCCTCGGCAAAACTTTTAAATGATGTTGTATACTTGTCTAGAACCGATCATAAATCTTTGATCCTAATTAAGGTGTAATGTGCGTGAAAATTTTAATATAGTCGTATTAAGCAAAATCAGCTAAATTTCCCGTGGTAAAGGTTATAGGACTTCCTCTGTTTAATTGATTAGAACATAAAGTATGATTTGCGAAAGATTAAAATTTGGCTGTACGATTTAATAACATTAAATTGAATATGGCTAACAAAGGAATGCTAAGATAACAACGAGATCCTTTATCTTACCAAATTTCAAATAATAAAGCGACGGAATGGAAATCGGTTAAAGGGCAATTCGTTCTATTTATATTCTCGAAAAGTTCCTGTTCTCTCTTTAGAAATGAGTTTATAACTTCGTTTTTTTATTTATTTAAGGAATTTTTAATCATTCGGTAATTTTTGATATTGATGGTTGCTACCGGCTATATTTATTCCTGCGCAGATCCGAACCTCTTATAGCATTAATAATGGACGAGCTGCTTTGATTAACTTAACGGTTTACTTGCACTGAAATGCGGTCGACTTAATTGACTTCGACAACTAATCCATCTCAAAATAGATTGGGTGCAGAAGTGTTTACATCAACTTTATTCAGACCTGATTTAGTTCGATTAAGGTTCTTAAAATTAAGCGTGTATGATTTCTATAATATTTTTGAAAACTGTATTTGTTTAAAATATAAATTTAACTATATAGAATACATTAAGTTTGCCTTTTAATATTTTAACAAATAATAATTAAAAAAATCGAATGAAAGATATCACTGGAAAAATCTTTTAATATTTAAAATATTTTTCAACATTAAACTCTGTTAAATACAGACTGCTTCCATACTAAAAAATTGTTTCAGCCTGATAATAAATTTATATTAATTTTTATTATGGCGTGCTATCGTGATGAATTAATTTGTGGCCAAATATCGAACAACACTTTATCTTCAAAAATTGTGTTGCATTTTTTTATAATTCTGTAATTAACAAGCGTTGGATTTTAGAAAATTTCTTTTCTTTATAATATGGTTACTCCCTAAATAGTTAAATGGGATAATTTACGTTGATTAATGCGTAATAATTGATAATCATTTTTAGCATTCACTCCAAAATATACTACAGGGCGATTAATACATACTAATACATTCTTTCGTCATTAATTTGTATTGAAATTCACCCAATGGCTCATCAGGCTGTGCTTCCTGTTGGTTTCCGTTGGAAAAAACTATCTAAGATAAAGTAAAGGAAAAGAAAAGAAAGGATTAATCACTTGGGACATTCACAATATAATTAGAAGTTCTATCCAATTGAGATCTAACAATCCTAAAGATATATGATTCCCGGACGCGTATATTCGAAACGCACGAGGTGCAGACCATCATTCGCCCTCTAGTGACGATAAACGATGTAGAATTGAATGTCCAGTGCCAATTGAATTGTCGCGAAACCTGTAACCGGCCGGGGGGAAACCAACTGCCCCCTGTAACCAAATAGGTTGGGGTATATATCAGTTCGTCATAGAGGGGGTCTGGGGGGCGCAGCCCCCCAGTCTTTAAAAAAAAATTCACTCCGAGCAAAAAAAAATAAAAAATAAAAAATACAAAAAAAAATAAAAAATAAAAAATACAACAGTGCCAGTGTAATCTAGTTGGACTAGTAAACAAGTTGGACTCCTGGAGGGCGTAAGGTTATGTTTATTGCCACTAGAGAGCGAATGATGGTCTGCACCTCGTGCGTTTCGAATATACGCTTCCCGGACTTTTACAAAAACATTCAACTAGACTAATTGAACTTTATTCCCGGACTTCGACAACTCGACCCACAAGACTGGGGTAACAGCAGTCTTGATTGGTTCTTCCAGCAGTTCGAACTGGAATTCTTAGAAAAGTCAAGTATGAGGGTTTAAACAGAGAAGATGATGCCTTATCTGTTGTCTTAGAAACTTGGACAAAACTATTTTCACAATGAGTGTTTTTGGTGATTGAATCTCAAAACCCCTCAACTAAGCGTGACCGTTGGGGGGTTTTTACCAGTGAAAAGGCAATCTCCGCACACAGAACTGTGGGACCAATTTCTGTCGATCCGACTGCCAACACTGTAAAGTACAAACGCATTTTCATGGAGTTTATGGAACAACTGGACGATATATAGCTGGATCAAGGCTATTTTTAACAAAACTTGCCAAATGATCAAACGAAAATATGGACGTGATCGGCAGTTTCTTTCCTGACCGGATAATTTCTAAGAACATGTAGCCATCCGAGATCTCCGTATTTATCAACATCTGACTTTTTTCTAATGGGGCTGCTTAAAGGACAGAGTTTACGCCACACTTTCTCAGACAGTAATGACACGATTTTAATGGCACTGAACGAGCGGCCAGTAACATGCTTAGAGCAGGAGGAGGACATTTTAGTATTTATTATAGCGGCGCGTAGTCTCCCGAATATAATCTACATCTGACGCCTTACAAATTATGGTTAGCATCATTCTTGTTGAAATAAAGAAAGAAAGAAATGTGTCAGTTTTATATGAATTACCCTGTATTTCCGTGTTGGATTAAATTCTATATTTCAACGTTAAAATCATAATCGGTATAGAATATAATTAGAAAAGCGATATCTAATCCTGCATCCCGTATTTTTCGTTATATCTCCGTAAACATAAAGATAAGATCTTGAAATTCACGTTTTAGAAATTTCATTTTACATATGCCGATGGCGTTTTAGTGAGGACGCAATCACCTGATAGAATTCACCAGGGAGTTTGTGTACAACAAAAGGTATTCATTTTGGAGAGTTACTTGGAAACTAATATCTTGTAAAGAGTTCAACAGCTTCAACATTAATTACTGCACACAGTGAAATTTATAGAGCACCAGTTCTTTGTGTTGATATCTTTCTTTATTAAAGAGATATAAGAAGGATACCAAGATTTCAGAAAAATCCCTGTACATTGTATGTTATATTTATTTTAAAGAAATTTAAATTTTTGTAACCAAAGATGAGATAACTTAGGTTCATGTGGCCCCCTCAAACTCCCACCCCCACAGCCGTAACTCCAATCCCCGTGGGTCCAATCAAAACCAAATATATAGTGTAGTAGGACATGCCTATGGTAAGCTTCGTTTCGAGTTTCAACCTTCCACTTGAAAAATTGTGGACAATATGAAGGGGGCGACAGATGGACATTGTGAAACCAATAAGTGCTCCGCTACTTTATAATGAAATGAAACTATTTATTTATTTATTTATTTATTGGGAACATAGCAGGTTTCCCCAATTACTATGTTCACTAGAAAATTACAATATCATAATTCAAAAGTTTTTACAAATATTTCAAACTTTGCAATTCACACAATTTGAAAATCAAAAACAAGAGTAAAGTACATAAATGAAAAAACAAAAATAAATAAATTATAAAAATAAATTATTTTATAAAGAAAAATGAAAGCAGTTACACACGTGAGTTAACAAGTTATTACAAGAAGCAACAAATTGATTTTGACTCGTACTAAAAATATCAATCATTAGAGGATGTAAATTATTTTATAAATATAACATTCTAAATATTGGCGAATTTTATGGGTGTCGGTATTAACCTTTGAAATAAAAATTTGCGAAACCTATTCCTAGAAATATTGGTATCATAAACATTTATTTTTTCTCTTATATTGGAATCATCAATTTCAATATGTAATATCTTCTCTTATAGTAATGAATTATAAGAAACAAATGTAGGGAAATTAGCTTGAATAGGTTCAACAAGTTTAATATGTTTGGTAGTATATTTTAGAGGAGGTCGTGGCCTGTTGGGCTTTCACGGAACACACAACGTCAGAGAAGTTAAGCAACATCAGGCACAACTAGTCACTGGATGGGCGACCATCAGTGAGACACGATCTTCACCCCCCCCCCCCCGGGTGTTGCAGTCGTTAATCCAGGTCCGTCCAGGGACCCAACTTGTCGGCCTCTGGCCATTCAGGCCCTGGATGGACGTATTGGATTACAATAAATAAATAAATAAATAAAATAAATATGTTTCCCATATTGGAATAATCAAAAATAATTGTACGAACCAGTATATGGTCACCATATAATAGATGCATATTCAAGCTTAGACCAAATTCAACCCTCCAACGTCGTTGAACCTCAACAACATTCTTCACTTTCCAATAACATTTCGGTATCCACTTACGTTCATCGAATACCGCCATTTTGATTTATAAACAAATGAACAACAATGAACGTGTTACTATGCTTTTTCAGCGCCGTATGGATCATAGACAACAAACCTTATATTTCTATCTCATTTCGTTGCTGAGCTATAATGTTTCAAAGAGTATATACATCAATTTGAGACACTCTGTATGATTTACAAAATGAAATAACACCAAGATCATTTTTTTTGTTAATATATTCTAATATTTTTCCATAAATTCTATAACTGAAAACAATGTTTCCCTTGAGCCTAGAAAAACTCATTAGTTCACATTTAAATGTATTAAATGGGAGATTTCTTTTCTTTACTCCATTTAATCAAGGCATTTAAATTATTTTGAAGGCTAACACCATCGGAGGTAGATTTTACTTACGTTGCATAATATATAATTTTATATTAATTCTCATAGAAACATCGTGGAACTTTTCAAATTCGATAGAGCCTTAAAGGAACGGGAATAAGTTTTCCTTAAGTAGAAAAAAATTCTTCAGTTTTTTGACTGATAGATTTTAATTTAATTACATTTTTTTTCTTCTACTTACTTTCAGACGGATGGAATTCCCCTGTGATGAATGTCTCCACCCTTCGTGGTGAGACCGCCTACGCAGTCGAGGGCCTCATGCCTGGCACCACCTACCACATGTGGGTGATCGCCGAAAACACCCTCGGAAGGAGTGGGGCCAGCCACATTGTCGAAGTTACGTGTATGCAAGAAGGTAAGTAATATATCCACCATCATTTGTCTTTAGTTTCCAATCGATTTATCTTTTTATTTCATTGTGTAAGCTTTGAGTACGTGAATTTTTTTTTTTTTTTACCTAAATTGATCGAATTCATTAGCCTTGAGTTAAAAAAAATAAATCCAGTAGTTGCATATTTGTTCGATTTTGCTTGAATATGAAAGTATAAAGAACTGGTCTTGAAATAGCGAAATGGTAGCATTTTTATTTGAACCTATGCGTTTCGAAATACACCTCTTCTTCGGGGTAGTCGTTCCATATCAGAAGTAGAAGTGTATTTTGAAACGCGTAGGTTCCAATAAAAACGCTACTATTTTGCTATTCCAGCACGAGTTCTTTATTAAAAAAATTACCCAATAGGAAAAAAAATCGAAACTTCAATGAAGCAAACGATGTTAAAGATTGAAACCATTAAATTAAAGAGAGTGTATTATACAGGGTGCTTTTGAAAAGGACGTCGTGAGATACCTAACGATGTTCTGCACCTTAAAATAAACACAAGTTTCCTCATACGTGTTGTCGAAATTGCATTCTTTAAAGGAGTAAACAGCTCGTGAAGTTCAGTTACACTCCGCCCATAACGTAAACAAAAGCGTATGAAAAAAAAGTAATCACCACCACGTGTTCCATTAATAGGTTTCTGAGAACTACCTGTGCACTAAAGTGTTGGCCCTAAACTCAACCACTCTCACAGGAAAGCCAAATTAGGCTAATGGAAACTACGTGATCGAAAACGTACTTCAATTAAACATGCTTTTTTCAATTGTCACTCGATTTTAAAACGAAGAAATTTTGTGTTAACAAAATCGCGTCGTACCGCAAAAAGCAAACCAGCCAACACTTTAGTGTAAACTGGTTTAAGGAGACTTTAATACTGTATCTCTCGATCATTTATCCACTTGCACGTCTTTCCTAAATTGTGGACAAACTCATTTTTGAGGTCTAGTAATTACGAATCTTTCAGTGGGCTGTGAGTGGTTCAGTTTAGGGGCAACACAACCGATTAGTGCTCAGGTAGTTCGCAGAAACCTATTAATGGAACACGTGGTGGTGTTTACTTTTTTCATGCGCTTTTGTTTACGTTATGGGCGGAGTTTAACCAAACTTCACGAGATGTTTACTCCTTTAAGGAATGCAATTTCGACAAAACGCATGAGGAAACTTTTGTTTATTTTAAGGTGCAGAACGTCGCTAGGTATCTCACCCTGTATATTAATTTATTAAAATAGATTTTCCACGAGATTTACTTAAAAACACATTAACTATGCTTATCGTGATAGATTTTTGGAAATCTCAAAATGTAAAAATTTTATCTAAATGTTAAAAAAGCTATCAACAAATTTTTAATTTGTTAAAAATTTTTGAACAGGAATGTATAAAAATAAAATTAAACAATGAAATTTAGAGCAATAAGGTTAAAGCAAATGAAATTTTTAAATTTTGATTTTCAAGAACCCCCTCCCCTCCAAAGGATTTTTTTTGTAAATTTGAAGAATTTACATTCCGACGAGGGCCTGCTTCTTGTTTCACTTACTTATGGTAAAGAGTATGGTTGCTGCATCATAAAGAGTTATGTGGTCTGCATTTTCTAATGAAAAATGACAAAGAGACTTTGCAATATAACTTATGTTACTATGCAAGGTGCTGTAAATAAAATCTTATTATTTCTTTTTTTTTACGAATTCATGCTGAGTCGTTACATATTTAGGATTAGCTTTTATTCTGTTCTTTCAAATATCGTACGCTTTTAGTTATTTCCTATGTAAAATAATAATTTTTTCGATTGTTTTCATCAGAAATATCTTAAATTTCCAAATTTTGAGTGGGATTTAAATTTTAAAAAAATCGATTATTATGATGCTTTTAATTAAACTTATTTTTCATTATAGATTTCGCAAAAAAATGTACAAATTTAAAAAAATATGAAATCACCTCTTAGTTTGATTTTGCAGCGAGTTGAAGTCAAAAATGAAAAAACATTCATACCGAAATCAATAGTTTTTTTCGGATAAGATAATGTACTCCGAAGAATAAGTATAAAAATTTCGGGCACATTATTTAAAAGATTTTTATAAAAAATACGTAACATATCATTTCTTTGTCATAAATATTTCTGAAGAAAAACATCAGAATTATTAGAGGACTGAGTGGCTTATTTCATAAATAGTAATGCTCCTGATTACATGATAATAGGAATATTATAGTAGGCTTTGCTTTATGTTTAAGAGAATTAAAGAAGACATTCTCTAATTCACTTACGTTGCCAGGAAAACAAACAGGAAAACATAATTTGATAATGATTATTTATAAAATGCTCTTTCTTCATTGTGTGTAATGCATTTTAAACTTTTTTTTCTTTTTGATACAGTGCCAGGAGGACCGCCTATGGGCGTTGAAGCTAAAGCGGTCAGTTCCTCTACAATTAAAATATCCTGGAAGGTAAACGTACTGTAAAACTTATGCATGATTTTTTACGCATTTCATGACATATCAAATTGGCGTCAGAAAAAATTACGTTTCTGGCATTTTGAATGTCATGGCTTTAAAAGGATGCGATATCTGAGAAAATGTTCTTTTATGATTATTTTTCTGTTTTAAGTCCTTTTTACTTTTTTAAATACATTTAAAAGAAATTAGAATTTTAATATCTATTTTAATTTGTGAACCATGGCTTTTATAAATAGTCCTTGTTTCTGATACACCATAACTGCTGGTGCCTCATTTCAATTTTTTTTTTCTGGTTTGGTTGGTTTGGTTTGGTATTAACGTTCTTTTCAACTGCTATGGTCATTTCAAGACGGCGTTATAGGGGCCGCAAATTTTGCCTCGCAAGGATTCTTTAACGTGCAGCCGGCAAACGACTACACGAGACCAACGGCTTTACTTCCCTTCCGAAGGAAGTGCGTGATCTCAGGATTTCCCCATGAAAAATCCTCGTCGTCCTCGGCCGGGATCGAACCCGCGTACTCGGGCATCAGAGGCGATCACGCAACCTGCTGAGCCATCGAGGCCGATTTTTTTTTTTTTTTCTGAAACTGAATATCGTGTATCGAGAATTCTTAAATTTATGTGGGTTGTCGAGTTTAATATTAAGTGCATACCAACATTATAGGTGGATCTTTCTATAGAGTGAAATAAAATTTATTTCTTCCTCTTTCTCGTATCAAATTTAAATTTTATACCAGATGTTTACAAATAATTGCAGCGGTTTGGCAGAATAGCAATGGATTTGACAGGATGGTGTTCAAGAAGTAACGGACTTGACAATGAAAATATGGTGATACACCATCCTGTTGAAAGATTAATTCTGTCAGTTGTCACTGCGGCATCAGCCAATTATCAAGCATGTTCTTAGGCGTACTTTGTCACAGTTCCTCAGTAAAGAAATCGGGTCATGAATTTTGAATTTGAAGACGACGGGCAACTCGCATAAAATGCAAAACTATGCTTTTCCTACTCGACGAAACTCCATCACCACATTGTTCAAACTTTGGCTGCAGGAAATTCTGCAGTAATTTATAAACATCTTGTATATAGTCTAATGGTGGAATAATTTGTTTAATATTTTGAATTGTTGAAAAAATTTTAAACGAGTACAAGTAGTATGCTGTATTGAAGGCTCATAGCATATTCAATAAGTTAAAACTCGCTTCTTCACGGAAGAAAAAAAAATCTGCCTTATGTTTTTGTTAACATTGTACAAGTAGAAAACACAAGATCTACATTCAACATGTTTTCTCTAAATCAGTTTACTTTAAAAATTATTTAAAAAGATTTAGTTAGGAGATCTAGCTTTAAGTAATTCTCTATATTTTAAATAAATATCGTATATTAATTAAATTATTTCTTTCCTCAGCCTCCTAAAAAAGAGTTGTGGAATGGAGAAATTCTAGGATACTACGTTGGATACAAAGTATACGACAATACCGAAAATTACGTCTTCAAAACTGTAAAGGTTACCACTGATTTCAAAGAAGAAATTCACCTGACCAACCTACAAAAATTTACAAAGTACAGTGTCGTAGTTCAAGGTTTCAATCGAGTCGGAAGCGGGCCTAATTCCGACGAAGTAATAGCATACACTCTGGAAGATGGTAAGATCGTATCAATAAACAACTTACAAAATGTCTTAAAAGCTAAAACGTATATAAATAAGCGTAAATTGATCTCATTACAGTGCCTAGTGATCCCCCAATTGGAGTCCAGTGTGTTACATCCACCTCTCAAAGCATTCACGTGACGTGGAGCCCACCACCGCCCCAAACGCAGAACGGCGTTATTCGAGGATACAAAGTGGTCTACTCCATATCTGATGATAATATCATGAGAGGTGAGCTCTAGGCAAGGTTGTATGTACACAATACAATCAGTAGACCCTGAAATTTCGTTGTTTTTTTTCTTTTTCTTTTTTGTTAAAATTGAATGCACAACAAAACACAGTTTACTAAATGGTAGTTGCATTCAGGTTTCATCGAAAACGTTTTTTTTTTCATTAAATAAAAATATTAACATATTAAAAGTTTCTACTAAAATACTAAAAAAGCTTAATCTTAACAGTTTTGAAGGCCTGCTAAATTGTTGTCACGTCAGAGTATTATTTTCAGAAATTTATTTAAATGCTCATACAAATTAACAATGTGGAAACATAACTTAATCACCAATTAGCTTTTGACATTCGGATGAAGACTTAAATAATTAAAGTCTTTAGAGTTTGCAAGATCTCAGTAACTCGAAATTCAAAGAAACTTAATCACGTTTATTTTACTGTCATATTCATGTTAGTTCTTTAAAAGAATATCATTATTCAATATTAAAAAAAAATGTCATTATTAAATCCTAATTACCCTTATTATCAAATATCGCGAAATTCTATTATCTATAAAATAATCTCTCCTTCCATTAGAGTACTCATATTTTTACATTATTAGCAGAGATACGAATTCAGAAATAATTAATTTTTTCGTAAAAAATATCTGATCCACTGAAAGAAAATTCCAAAAGCACGCCAATAGATAAACTTTTGATTTCTAAGTCTGCATTACAAGATTTTCACAATATTTCACAAATTGGGAGTGGTCTTTTGATGTGCGTTTTTTTTTTTTTGTTTCATAAAATTTAAATTTATTTTAATGTTTTGGAAAATTCAGCCCACACAATGACATTTACTTCTCAGCCCACACATTGACAATTATTTCTAAATGGCGTTTTTCATCATCTCTTTCACTAGCAAATAGTTTCTTATGGATAATTCTGTATATAATTAAATTTCTAAAAATATAAGAATTCATTTAATTATAAACGATATTTAGTATTCACGACTTTCATCTTTCTGTTTCAGATTATACTGTGCAAGAGACGTCGGTCATTCAACCTGTAGCCACCAAAACGAATTTACACAATTTGGAAAAATATACAAATTACAGTATTCAAGTACTTGGTTTCACAAGAGTTGGTGATGGGGCTCTCAGCCAACCTGTATACTGCAGAACGAACGAAGATGGTAATCTTTGTGTTTGCTAAAATAGAGTTTTATAAAGGAATGATGATTAATCATTAAATTTTCTTTCTGTTGAAATAGATTTATAAAATGAAATTAGACGATTAAAAAACTATTCTTCTTGCTAGGCTTGATAAAAATTTGCTGCTTTTAAGTCTTCAAAAATATCTACTATCTCGTATAAACAATAAAAATTTGAAAATGTGAAAAATTTCAAGGTACATTATGCGATCAAAAGTTTAGGACACCAGCATTTCTGCGTCGCAGCCCTCAGATAACAGGAATTATTAAGTAGTGGCACTCCCTTTTACTCTAATGATAGCCTCAACCCTCGGAGGAAAACTTTCCACTAGTTTATGGTAGTTAAAAGCTGGAATTTCCCTCCATTCTTGCCTTAGATCACTTGTTAGTTCAGCCACGGATGAATGACGGCGTGGTTTGGCTCTTAGATCGGAGCTCTGGGGAGGGCAATACAATATTTCAACTCCATTGTCTTGAAACCAGTCGTGTACAGGCCTTACTTTATGGCAAGGATCATTGTCATGTATATGCAGAAAAGGCCCATTCCCGAACTGCTCAAAATGTTTTCAGTGCACAGTTGTCCAAGATGTCTCGATAAGCAACAGCATTCATCGATCATTTAACAGAAACAAACTGGCCCAGTCCGAACCATGAAAAGAGCCCCATGATGCCACATCCTCCAAACTTCACAGTGTACACTACAAACTGCGGCATCCGCCATATCCAATTTCTTCCAACTTATTGCCAGCGTGTGTACTGCGAATCTTCAGTCCATAGAATACGTATCTACTGTTTCATGCTCCAGTTTCTGCGAGCTTTATGCCACTCCAAACGTCGCCTGAATTGTTGTCAGTGATAAACGGCTTGTGAGCAGTAGTAAGCAGAATTTCTGAACTCTGTAGTAATCATTTCAACAGAAGACCTTAAATTGTTCCGGGGCACACGTGCAGCACTCGACGATCTCTGTCAATTTCTTGGATCTGCCAGTTCGTGGTTGCACTATTGTTGTTTCCTGGGTCTTCCACTTTCCAATCGCATTGCCTACAGTTGCACGGGGCTCTCATAAAATGGTGGAAATTCTCACGGACTGATTAGTTGCGCAATTGGCATCCTATGATGGTTCCACTTTGGAAATCGCTGAGCTCTTTTGAATGGCCCATTTCTTAATAATAAGAATCAGATATGTGCCTGAAGATGTTTGATGCTATTTAAATAATTTACATATCATCGTCCTCGACATTTGACACAGTCTATGATTGGTGTAGTCTATGAGGGCTGTTGTTCATATTACATACTCTATATCTACGTTTTCTAATGTTGAGTTATAAATTTCGTTCTATGGCCCAATTCGCGATCGTTTCCAGTTTACTTGAAAAGAAATAACGGGGAAAAAATGATAATTTCATGCTTCAATGAAGTAAATCATGTTTTACCATTTACTAACTAACTAATGCCAAAACAAGTGTGTATGTTACCATAACGTTTTAAAAAAATAATGCTTCATCAACATTGAAATTTCCTCTGTACAGCTCAGTTTGCTTATTATTGAGAAAAAACACTTGTCATCCATTCTAAAGTTTTTACTTTGCACTTAACAATGAAATGTTCCTGTGATAAAATTATATATGTTCGGCCTTTTTGATTTGAGATTAAATTCAAATACTCAAAAATGGCTGAAATTACCCCCCCCCCCCCCCATTTCGGAATATAAACCTCTTTTGTAACTTTTATGTCGCTATTTAAGTATTTCTTATTTGATGTAATTGTTATCTAATCTAATATAATAATATGCAATAATTCTTATCTAATAATCTCGTAATAATAGCCTATAAAAACGCAAAGCACTTTTTTAAGAGCAAAATCGGCACTTTTGCGCGTGCGCATTGATCATTGTTATCGTCGTTAATTGTTGTTAATTTGATCATCAATGCTAGCAAAGTTCTTGATTGTGACGTCTCTGTGGAGAGGATTGTTATGATTGTTTATGAAACCACACAGATGTTTGCCCTTAAATTTTGGCGGGTTCCTAAGGGTGCAATCAAGGTCAGTAAAAAGAATATTGAAAACATTATTGAGAAGGAACCACACCTTCTTAAAATACAATAATAACTTGAGAATAACGTGAGTACATATAATTGACTACAAAGAAACCATTTTTCTAGAAACGTATGATGATTACCCATGTGCATATTTCGATGGCCCCGCGCTCTTCATTATCGTCAGAAAGATGACCATGGAAATCTGCTTACCAGGAACGTTAATAAGTTTGTGGAAAAGTGTTTTCTTTGTAATCAAATATTTCTGATGATGCTATATTCGATACGTGATAGCTAGAAATCAAATCTTCAACGATTATCCTTGTATATCGCTTCTGCAGCTACACGCAAAACTAATTCCATGGAGATATCAGTGCAAAACTAATTTGCGTTAAAATCAGCTCACGTTTTTTGAATTTTACATAATTTAAGAAGCTACAAGGAGTATTGCGTTGTTCATTTGCTGGAATGCATTCAAATGAAAACTGAAGTCACTCGTTTTAACAATTTGAGCTATGCCAACACCTCCTAAAGATAAGGCCTGAGCGCGAAAACGTCATACATTGTTACATCATCATCCGAAGATACGTTTAATCGCATTTCTACCAATAATAAGCCCTGAAATGCGATTAAACGTATCTTCGGATGATGATGATGTAACAATGTCTGACGTTTTCGCGCTCAGGCCTTATCCTTAGGAGACGTTGGCTATGCAGAGATAGTATTAATTCATTAATAATTTCAATAGAGTATGGTAGTATAGTGTTTCATATTAATAGTACTTGGCTTTATGACAACCCTGTATATGCTATGATTAAGCGGGCAGTTTCAAAATGGGTAATGATAAGGAATTAATATTTCCATTTTTACGAGTAATTTTCTCGTGCCTTTCTCGTTCATCGTTCTCTCTCTCTCAGCGATGAGTAATTTTTTTGTGTAAATTTTTACATTTTTTTATTAAAATGATACATTTCGTTCTATATACTCATATACAGTGGTAATTATAAGTCCAATTGATTTTACTATAAAAAGGATTTTTTTCTGATAATTCTTTACTATTTTACAACTCATTTATTATCATAATAATGCACAGCTCTTAGAATTAATTTAAAGGTAAAAATTAAAATTAATCTGAAGTTGATTTACAGCATTTGGCTGTGCCTTAATTTTCTTTCTTTTTTTTTTTTTTGAAATTTCCTTCCTGTAAAGAAATATGTTTATAATGTTAGAAAAACTAAAACCGTTAATGGATGATTGATCCGTCAGTAACATTATAAAATTTAAATTCAATTAGTAATTTTTTTGTCGGCAAATTTGACGCTTTTTTGTTTAACTTAATTATGCGCATTTGTGAATCGTTTGAGCAAATATTTGCAGTTCGCCTTCAGAATATTTACTTTCAGACATTAGTTTCTTAAGTAATAGAAACTATCTAAAATTTTAATGAGCTGTGCATTATTTAGAAAGCTTAATGGCTGTAAACAGACCGTCAAAAATATGTTTACACGAGTCATAGGAAAGAAATCCTATCTTTCAATTCTTTTTTCCTTTTCTAGTTCCCCCCCTCCCCCCTTTACTACTTAAACAGCCAGCATCATAAATAAATAATTCATTCGCATTTTCAGTGCCTGGTCCTCCAGCCGACGTGAAAGCTCTCGTAATGTCTTCCGACGCTATTTTAGTTGCCTGGAGACCACCTGCCCGTCAGAATGGCATCATCCTCAAGTACACCCTTTACATGCGCCAAGCCGAGAAAGGAGCCAATCAGGTTGGGAATTGAGAGAGAGAAAAAAAATCCGTATGAAGTCAGGGGAAAATTTCAAACAAAACCCCGGGATTATTCGAATTCAAATACAGTAGCAATGGAAGAGGCGCCACATGTGTATAATCGTCCATTGCGACTGCGAGGGAAGGCCACTTGACGTTGAGGGAGAAAGAAATGGCCCAAGTTTTTTTTTCTTATCGTTTTTTTTTCTTTGCTTGAAATTGCTCTGAAGTAAATGGTAGTTGTTGTGGGTTTCAAAAAAAAAAACAGAAGTGATTCTCAGAATTGGAAAGTATTGCCGTAAATGTTTTGCTCTGGCGGAGAATTTTAATAATTTTGATATTCTCCGAGCAATTTATGCCAGGCAGCACGGAAGATTTGGATTTTCTTGACCAATCTCTTGTGCCTTTCAGCCTCATTGAACTTTCGCGAGTTTTATTTTTTTTTTCCGATTGTTTATTGGGCAAAGAGCTGAATCCTTTCTTTTCTCATTCTGTGCGATTGGTAATCAATACGAAACAAAAGGCAAAATTGCAAATGCGCAAGTGTGATTTTGAATTTAAAGAATATCGAAAACACTTAAAATAATATTACGCTTCCTGCAGATGTTCTGATGGTCAGATGGTTATAGTGTTTACATGTGTGTTAGTGTGCGTACTTGGGGTGAAAAAATTTCAAGTCGTGTTGGGGCTTAAGATTAAGCAGGTAATATAAATTCTGGGGTTTGAGTAAAGGAATAAAGAGACGGAAACAAAAATTTAATAAAAACTTTGGAGAAGTTTGTCTTTGGATTAGAGAAAGTTTAAAGCTTAACGTTAATGTTTTTTTACTATGGAAGAAAATATTTAAATTCAGATTTTATTACACCCTTTAATATGAAAGCTTGTTTTATGTACGCTAAAGCTGAAAATTCGACCTTTGTAATACAAGGTAAGGAATGATGATTTACTATTACTGGAGATATCATGATTGTGGTTTTTCGATAGAGAGTGGACAACATTTCTTTTGCTGAAGAGGAATCCGCATAGGACGGATTTCAGAAAATATAATGGTCACATTGATCAACATACAAAGATTAAGGCCATATTTATATGAGCCCTATTTATTAAGGCCCTATTTATACGCAAAGAGGAAAACGAGCTTTTTTTGTTGTTAATTATTTATTTTTAACATAAAACAAATATACAAAGAAAAGAAAATTATTGAAAATGAATTTATTGAATATAATTTTAACAAACTTAACACGAATGAACATTCATTTATTGACTAATTAATTCATTATTTAATCTAGATATTTTCTTAATCAACATTAATAGTCCTTCGCATTCATAGGAATAACAATTTGTCTTCTGTTAGGAATAAAAACGATTCTAAACTCATTACTTACACAAATGACAGTGCTATCTGGAGCAAGGTTTCCCAATCTTTTTAGTATTTCCCACCCTAATAATTTATTAATGAACATTAAAATCGAATTCCCTAATCTACGTAAAAAGACAAGACAAGAGAAGTTAACGATTCTATTTAGAGTCATCAGGGCAGAAAGAATTAATCATTATTAATTACAATAACCCTTTCTCACATCGCTTTCGCATCCCCAGGTTTAGAACCCCTGATCTAGAGTTTAAATAATATGAACGAGCATATTTATTATTAGAGATTGTCTCGCGCGCTTAGAAATAAATAATAAAATGTGCTTATCTTAATAGCGTTAACGATTATTTCTCTTGCTTAATCATTCCGGCGGTGTCGAAGTTGTCCGTGGTTTTAATCTTAGATTTCGCTTCTAAATCCTCTATCAAGGCTGACGTTTTGGACGATTTTCGGACCTATCTGAACACTCTAATTCGCCACATTTGGTGGCCACAACCGAAATAGTTAGAGTTATTTGCTTACCCTTTGAATACACCCATTTCAATTATGGCGTTACCTTGGAAATTGACCACCAAGTCCCCTCCCAATTAAGGAGAAATCTATTGAATGTGCTTTTGTAATAAAATAATATTGTAAGCCTCAACATTGATTAACAAACATTTCAATCGAACTTCTCGTCCGCATTGACATATGTGAATTGTCTTGCTTTTTCACTCTTAACCATCGGCCAAACAATATCGTCACAATAGCACGCTTACATAATAACTATTCAGCTATAGGTTAATTGATATTTGACATTGAGTCAACCAATTTTGCACTAAATGTAAGATATGCAATTTCAGATAACCCTAAATGTAAATATAAAAGTAAAGCCAGTCGATTCAGGAGTTTCGAATGAGTTCGTTCTACAAACAGGTGTAGAGTTTTATCTAAATCTAATATTTAGTTCTCCTGAATATATTGGCAGTATTTTGAAGAGAAAGTCAAATGTAAATGCAGGTAAATTCGAAACCATTTGAGATATTGAAAAACTGATTGTATTTGTAATAAGCATGAAATTCTACGCGAGATCAATCAAATATCATTTTCTCTCTGTTTTCCTCTAAATTATATAAATTTTTCGGATTGTAATGCTTATCTTAGTCTAGTTTGTATTAGTATATTTAACGTAATCAGTTGAAACTAAGGAACTGCGGACAGTATACCTAGGATACAAACTAGAAAACACACACAGTAAATTTATTACAATTGATTCGTATGTCCATTTCGGAGGCAAAACATCCTTCCTCAGCGAGTGACGAGAGAACAACAACAGAAAAAAAATTAAAATGATTGATTTTAATTTAATTAGAACAGAATTTAAGGTCAATCCGTTAAATCTTATATTAAACTTATGCACATTTTATATTTAGAAAACCTTCCTAGAAAGTCCTGTGTTATTTCATTAATTCCTTGCATTCCCATTAGAGTCATCTGCTACCATTTAAAATCGTTTCTATTTAGGAAGAAGTAAAAATTTTCTACGAAATTTATACGACCCTTCCTCAGGTTCCTCAAAATACAGTTTAAATATATAAAGCTTTGATATGTAAATGAGATTGCTAATCATTTGTTTAATTAAGCGATTCTGTTCAATGGAACTGTTTGACGTGGACAAGGCTTGCTGCTTATGAAGTAATCGTAAAACTTTTTGACAGCGTTTATAATTTTCAAAAATATAATCTTACGGACACCCGAGTTCAACCTCTCAACGGAAAGAGGAAACTCCAATGTTGCTGCGTTTTCATGAATTTTCTGATATGACTCAAAATATTTCTTCGAGAACCATTTAAAATCGTCGCTCTAAGAGTCGCGCTCGGCTTCCTTACAAAGCTTTTGAGCATGAAGGAAATGTCGATGAAATTTATCAAAATGACATTTCCTTTCAATTAATTCGAATAATTTCTATAATCAGGGCCGTATCCAGACATTTTTTCGGGGGAGGGGGGGCTTAGGGGGGGCTGGCCGAATCCTGCTTGTGGAGGGGGTGTCCCCCATGTAACAGATTTAGTTGACATGGTGGCCAATTTCGGGGGGGGGGGGGGGGGGGAAGGGGCTGCACCACCCCCCTGGGTACGGCCCTGTCTATAATCTCCGTGAAGCAGGACAATTTTAAATTTGTATACACTCAGATTATATGTTAGTTAAATAGGATTTAAAAGCAATTTTATGTTAATCATTTACCCTCAATAGGAATTTTTTTATTGTTTTGAAAATATGACTTTATTTCAGAGCAATTTGTGAGAAGAGGGCAGTATAATAAATTTTTAAAGACGTAAATTAAATACGAATTCAAGTTATTAAATTAGCATGAGTTATAACACTTACTTGCTTAAGATGTTCGTTTGAATTTTTTTTAGGATTTGAAATGTTTATCCTGAAGCTTGAAAATTTTCCTTGATGATTTTTATTAAACGTTATTTTTTTCATTTTTAATTTGTAATTGAATTTTTCATTTTAGAATTATATGTATTTTAGAAAAATATATCCACATTGATTTTATATTCAAATATTGATTTGCAGCATCCAAAAAAACACATTCTTTCTTCCATTCCGAACCTTTCGTACGAAGCGCGAACTCTTGAGGAGAATTTGCGCTACGAGTTCTGGATTACGGCTTCGACGGTGATTGGCGAAGGCGAGAGCACGCGAGTCATCAGCGAAGCACCCAAGTCCCGAGGCAAGCATCTCCGTTCATTTCATTTTTACGATGCTTCTTCACCAGGGGGTTAAAAAAAAAAAAAAGAAAAAAGAAAAAATAGGGAAATAAAGTTTTCTATTTTGGCAATAGATGGCGAGACAGTTTTATTATCGCCCTGTTAGCTTTCTCTTTTCGTTGACAGATGGCACTCTCTGTCGCTCGTTCCTTTGCCTGGCATCTAACGAGAGATATTGGCACTTGATTATCGATTGAACTGCAGGAATTTGTTTCATATTCAATTCCACTGCAAATTTATAATTTATTTCTTGAGCATGTTTATCTGAATTAATTTTATATCGAGTTATTTAATAGAATTATATTTTATTTAAAGTTAATTTATATATTTTCCCCTTTCAGTTCCTGCACGTATTGCGTCTTTTTCTGAGACCATTGCTTCACCGCATAAAGTGGCTGTAAAACTGCCTTGTCGTGCAGTGGGAAATCCAAACCCCAAAAGAGAGTGGAAAGTCCAGTAAGTGCTTAGACGACAAATAATATAAACATTTACATTTCATCTATAAGTAATGATATTAAACTTTTAAATATACATTGAAAATATTTGTTCCTTTTTATGATTTGTGAAACTATCTGAAACTGACTTAACGCATTAAATTGAGCAATTACAGACAAGTTTTCTATTCTTACAATAATTATGTTAACATAAGTAGACTTAAATAAGCGCAATCCCATAAACGAAAGACCGGATTTTTTTTTTTACTCAAATGCAAGAGCAATTATTATATCTTAATCTCTTAACTGTGAAAAGAACAAAGAAAAAAAGTTCAAAATATATTCATTCTTCAAAGAATTACATGTAATTCAATTCTTTCATAGGTCTACACTTAATTCCCTTACTGAATCTGATCCAAAATAAGCTTAGATAATCACTTCTGACTTCTTTCCACTGAACAAGAAAGATTTGGTTTCAGTTTCATCTCAATATATATAGCCATCATTTCAGATAGCCATTTTCAAAATAACCGCATAAACTCATTACAAGGGAATGTTTTAAATGGGTTTTTGTGACTTTTAATATATCTACTTAATGACAGTACTGCATATAACCGATTTAGCTGTGTCTAACATATTTACGAGATATTTAAATAACCGTTATTAGTATATATTTATGGTAAATATTTTCAGTTTAGAAAATCTCATATCTTGTAAAATAGTTATAGTACAGGATACACATAATGTCTTTCTATGACTATAAAAATTTATATCGTAAAAACTGTGCTAGATAGAAACATAATAGCTTTTGTATAAATATTAGAATATATAGCATTTTTTAATTAACGTCAACTCAAAAAAAAAAACAAAAAAAACTAGAAGAAACAAAATTTAATTGCATTTTAAATTATACAGGGTGTCCGTAAATGACGATTCCCATCGAAAGTCAGTCTGACAATTGAGATGGAAACCGCAAAACGTTGGAATGCAACATTTGAATTTCAATCTCCTGTAAACTTGCGCGTACCCTCACCACTTGATATAGTTCATTCCTGACGTAAATAAAGTGCTTCATTATCCCGTTTATTGGATTATTGCTTTTGTTTTTCATTGCGGAGAGGCTTTACGGACACCCTGTATATTAAAATTTTGATTTTTATGAAATGTCAAAATAAAGTCTTATGGATATCTATATGATTTTTAAAAATCTTTTTCTTTATTTTAAATGAAATTTTTGATGTCCTTAAATAATGTTCTTTAATGTTGAAAGTTTAGATTTGGTGACTTCGACGTCTTTTTACCGTTGAAAAAGTATACATTGAAGAAACATTGTTAAAGAATAATTTTAAAATAATCTCTGGATCTAAAGAAGGGTACAGTTGTATCCGAAAACGTTTATATGCATTCTGTATTTGTGTTAAACTATCCAAATGAGTTGCAGAGTTTTCTTTGGAGAGTGATTTTGAATTATCTGAATGTTTCTTCAATGTTTTCAACGGTAAAAAGAGATCGTAGACATCAAATCAAACCTTTCAATATTAAAGAACATCATTTGATGACATCAAAAAATCTCAAGTAAAATCAAGAAAAAGATTAAAAAATTATATGGAGACATCCATAGGACTTTATTTTGACATTTCATAAGAATCATTTGTTTAATAAATTTAATATAATTAAGATGTCATTAAATTTTAGTTGTTCTTGTTTTTTGAGATGGGGTTACTTAAAATGCTATATATTATTAATATTTTAAACAAATTTCATCTTCAGGTTTGAATTTGATTAATGATAGTTTTAGCATTGCAAAATTGACCTTTAGAGGTTTTTGCCTTAGTATTTGATGCAAAGAGCTATGGTCATTCTTTTTATTACTGACAAGGGAATCCTTCGAACATGTATGTCACAGATTTCCACCAAATTGAAATATGTTACTCAATTGAAGCTACAATAGATGCTTGCAAAATAAGAGAGTGCGGATTTTTGTTTCTTTCAAAATAAACCACAAAAACGAAAAAATTTGAGCACTCATATTCATACAATGACTCCATTGTTAAAACGGTGTATTAATGCGCTTAACGGAACTTCTTTCTTCCACTACTCACAGCAATAAGCACGAATCCAATGCAGATGAAATAGACAGCAGCAGATGGCAATTGAATGGCCTCTCAAATTTCTAAACAAACTTAGTTTTTAAAATAGATTATTACAATTAGCTAATTGCCTTCCGGTAAAAAATGTCTAGAGTAATTAATAACCATTTCCTTAATTTATTATTTCATTTTATTAAATAATTCGATAATCAAACACGGGGCTGGCTTCGTGTGCAACGTCGAGTAATACGTTGCGTTGGTGAGGAGGTATGTATCGCGGTGCTTTATAATTTTAAATAAAAATAGTATTCATGGATGCCTACCTCATCTTATAAATTATTTCGATCAAAATTTATGCTTAATAACAGTGCTTTAACTGCAATTCTTTGTCGATCGCCGCTAACAAGTTTGCTTTCCCCTCTTTCCGCCATGTTTTTTGAACTCTGCGCACTTCCGGGGCGCTTCACTGCCGAGCAACGCTATCGCTTCCAGGGTGTGATTGCGCGCAAAAAAAGGCTATCTGGGGTTCCCTTGTGAGTCCATTACTTCAACAACATTACACGTGCTTTAGAAGAGCGGTGTGTATCCAACAAGATGGTGAACCACTACATTTGGGTCTATGAATGATTGTTCGTAATTCTTGAATGGAAACTGTTGAACAAGACAGATCAGGTGAATCAGCCAAAATAGCTTTCTTTCTTGCAGGGTTGTTTTGCTTCATCCTTTCTTGAATTTTTCAGCCTTCATATATGTTCATCAGAATCTCAGCTATTTTTGTTTTTTGTCTTCCTCTTGCAGTGCTCTTCTCCGATATTCTTGTCTAGACTTGCGATCGAAGGCTTTTAAATCTGCATGTACTTCGCTATATATCGATTAACGCGTACTTCCCAATTATTGAATGGTTGTATTGTATTTTCCTACTCAATTTCGATTTAAAGATTCACGTATTATTTGTACTTTTTCTTAAATATTTCTTCTTGATATTGTATATTTATAGATGTGTTCTCGTTCCCTTGCTATTATTTATAGTTCTGTCTCATTGACTTCAGTAATGACCATGTTATCTCATTTATTTTTCATCAAAATAGATTCATTCATTGAGCAAAAATAGATAGCAATAGATAGATAAATAATGATGATAAAAGAGTGCCATTGCCTATAAGCAGTCTCTTCTGCTTTTCCGATTAGGCCTAGAGAATTATTTTTCACTTCTTAAAATAAATGATCTGGAATTTCTTTTTCGACAAAGCTTATTATAATAAAGTTTACTTTGAATTGCTTTTATACCTCTCCATATTTACAATTTGGTCATGAATAATTTCTAAAGCAAATACATTGTTCATTTTTAAAGTTTTATCAGTGTCGCTGATTATTTCGCTAAACTTTTATGTTATAGAAATAGAATCACAAAAATCCCACTTCTGTTTTCTTGGCTTAATCAGACTTGCTAGTCATTACCTCGGCGTTTCTGTTTCAGCATTTTTTATCCATCTCGGTGGAAGGAAATAGGATAGTCGACATTTAATCTTCTACTTAATGGAAGTTTTCATCCAGTGATCAAATTTTTTTTTGTTCTAGAGTTCGTTAGAGATTTAAAAGAAAAACGGTTTTTCCCTTAAAGATAATTTCCGAAATTCCGAATTTAAAGTTTTTTTTCCTTACTGAGATATTAAACCGCAAAGAATTCACCCTTTATAAAGTGTGATAAGCTTTTTAATGATTATGATGATCGTTAAAGGAGCGCGTAAAACTTGAAGGTCTTCTTCTAATAACATTTCTAATGATATAGTTAAGGGGAGGGTGAGTTAAATTCCTAAGAAAAAAGTGCTTTGTATTCACATCTTAACAGACACCGGCAATATCGGAAATTTTCTTGCCTAATCACGAACGTTATTTGAATTCTCTCTGTGACAAGAAGGGGTTCTGTCGTCCAGAAATTGCATGTCTATCACAAAAGTGTATGAAAAGATAGTTTCTTAAACGGGTATATTGGGTCAAAAGCTATTAAGATAGTTAATTAATTATTATTTCTTTTTATTTATGTAGTAATACGTTTTACAATAAATACTGCTTTATAGTAATACGCTTTTTCTAAAATTACGATATTAAATAAAATTATTAGAAATTTCAATTCAGCACTCTAGTCTTCTCTTTATTTGTATAAAATTACTTAAAATTCTGTAAAACAAAAAAAAAATCGCTAATTGCCAAGTTAACATTTATTCTTAACCAACTTTCAAGTTAACTACTTATCTGACATTTTTTGCTTGTTAAAATTCTTGAAATTAATTATTAGCAAGCTTGCTTGAATATCAACTGTAAAGTGAATGTTTTTTGGTGATCTTTAAAGAAAAACTTGTTAGCTTCTTACTAAGTAGTAAATTATGAAAATAATAACAGTTTCAAACATATGTTTAGCCATGCTTTTAATTTCAAATTCTTCTTATTCGATAACCGATAGAGATCTCTTTCCATGGATAGATCCCTGAAACCACATTTACACCTTTAAAAAGTTGTTAATTTTAATTTGATTGTTTTCATTATGGTCTAAAGGGCGCCTCTGAGACTAATGCCTACTGTTTATATCTTCATATACTATAGAAATATTGCCGTCGATCTGTCCGGGCCAATTCATGGCAGCATAAATGACAGTATCCTTGGAGAACCGTTTCATTCGAATCTATCTTAGAACCGAACAATTTGAAATTCGATAAAAGGCAAGGCCAGCTAACCATATATTGACGTATTCACTATCCTTCTTTCAAACGATACAAACACCGATACTCCAATAATGGTAGCATTAACTTCTCGTTCCCCATGAAAGTTAAAGTGTTGATGAATTACTGTGATCGCAATATAATAGCCATGCGGGAACTCGATCACACACTGCTGCGTCAAATTCCCGCGAATTTGATCCGCTATACGATAGGGATGTTAGTGAAACTTACAACGAAAGGGTAGGAAGAATTAAATACAGAAGATATCAGAAAATCTTATCACATAACGGATCCTGTCACGTTTTTGAAGCTTCGTTACGGAAATTTGTATGGCATGTGATGTCCGCTGTGATGTGGACTTCAGGCGCTTAATCCAGGCAAGAGACACTTGCACAGACATTTCTGGTAGATTTTGTCACAGCACTCAATGGTCCTTTCATATGGTCCGACAAAGTCTCCTTGGTCCCACTTTTTGATTTGCCACAAATTATTAACCGTGTACTTTATAATACACTGAGGAAGATTATTAATGGGCAGTTATACTCCCTGCAGATCCTCGAGTTAATCGGTCTCTGCGTAAACAAGCTGCTTCAAGTATCCCACAGTAAAGATCAAGGAGCGTGAGATCAAGTGATTTCGGAGGCTATTCCACACGTCAACTACACAACTTATCACTCACATCTGTTTCTTTGAATTTGTTCAGGAGTATTATGAGGAATTTACGGTATGCCTGAGTAATGACTGTTAAAATCATCTTCTATGACTCGTCTGCTTCTTTTCCAAGAGATCAGATC
Source organism: Rhysida immarginata (assembly GCA_023313115.1). Lineage (NCBI taxonomy): Eukaryota > Metazoa > Arthropoda > Chilopoda > Scolopendromorpha > Scolopendridae > Rhysida > Rhysida immarginata. Next base: position 3,160,654 of record JAHWFO010057283.1, on the reverse strand, counting down.
GGTTGAATTTTCTCTTGATTTATTAACGCCATCGTTAAATTTCAATCACCTGAGACGAGATTACAAATTTTCAACTTTAAATTGCAAACTTTCAGTGACGCTTGCTTCCAAATCGTGATAGAAGATCAACTTCAACGAGGGAATAAAATTCTGATGAAATTATCCTAGGGTAAAATTTACTACTATACAATATACCAGATTTCAAGATGGCGGATAAATCTGCCACATACCCCAGAATGTAGGACCCTTTCTGAATTTCACATTGGTCTAGTCAGATTTATTTTCTTTTCGATTTTGAAAATAAAAAACTGTACTAGGATTAGTACCACCCCATATTAATACAGCACTCAGAAGTCGAGATAATCTAAGGGGTATTGGTTTCTGAGTACCCTTTATAAATACAAATTACCAATTTTCTTAAAACTAACAATTAATATTATATACAACTAATTTATAATGAACGATTGTGAAAAAACCATGATCATGATTCTAGTCTTTTTTGCTTATGAGTAACACGTTTATCCGAGAATCAAATTCTTTAAATAATTTGGATACATATCATTTACCTGTTTCATTCGTTGAATAAAATAATGTGAAGTTCAGAAATTCTTTGAAGACTTTATTGTAAGTAGCGCTTATCTCATTTACTTTTCTATTATTTATCTTAAATAACTTTATTCTGGTATTTTATTGTTAAAAATTCCTCGAAAAATAAAAAATTAGTAACGCTTTCTTCGGTCAGCTTCAGCTCATTTTCTTCAACTTACAAGGGAATCCCTCGAACATGTATGTCACAGTTTTCCACCAAATTGAAATATGTTACTCAATTGAAGCTACAATAGATGCTTGCAAAATAAGAGAATGCGGATTTTGTTTCTTTAAAAATAAACCACGAAAACGAAAAAATTTGAGCACACATATTCATACAAGGACTCCATTGTTAAAGCGGTGTATTAATGCGCTTAACGGAACTTCTTTTTTCCACTACTCGCAGCAATAAGCACGAATCCACTTCAGATGAAATAGACAGCAGCAGACGGCAATTGAATGGCTTCTCAAATTTCTAAACAAACTTAGTTTTAAAAATAGATTATTACAGTTAGCTAATTGCCTTCCAGTAAAACAGCAAACATTGTGAAATGATCCTGGTCAGGTCCAATAAGCGCGCTGCTGTTTAATAAGTGACTGTCGAAATGAACCATAGGGTAAACAGAAAGGTCTCCAAAACGACAACTTACCGTGTTGGTCAAGTATTCCGAAGCAGACACTTGGTGTCAGCATCCTTCTAGATGCCCGTTCAAAAAAAAAATAAATAAATAAAATAAAAACGATTTAAGTTTGCATGGAACTGGCCGAGTTGGAAAAAAAATGAGATTCGGCTTTCCAATGAATTATGATTTTTGCTTTACCAAGTGGTGTTGTATTCTGAGCAAAATCTTACAGAATAAACACTGGGATACAATTGTTGGCAAAAGACAATCTGATGGAATAGGGGAACGTTCGAGAAGAAATAAGCCAAGAAACTGTAGGCAAAATTATCAACCAAACGACGACACGAAACCACGAATCCACAAAAATAAATTTAATGCCCCCGAAATGTACAACTGAGGCATTAAAATTAATTATCTGGATTTGTGGTTTCGTGTCATCGTTTGATCGATAGGGGAATGTTTTTATGGCATAGCTTGGACCCGCTGATACCTTTTGGAAGCCCTCATAGTGATAATCGTTTACATCTTGGACGTTGCCATTTAGTAAGAACACATCCATGTAAGCATGTTGACCGTGTTTAATGGGGGCGATCGTACTCTCAGCAAGACAACCCGATATAATATCCTGCCAGAATTGTCCATGAGTGAATAGAGAAGCACGACAAAGATTTCAGGTCCTATCCTAGTCACTAATCTCATTAAAAATGAACCCAATCAAAAATCTATGGGATCATCTCGCTCGATATATCAGACAAATAGACCCGCCGCAGAGGAAACTATCCCAACTCCAAAACACAACTGCAATCCGTATAGTCCCAGATGCACGTAGTAAAACTTTCAGTAGTAACCTTTAATCCGTGGAACGACTGCTGATGGCAAAACATGCTTTGAAATGTTTTTGATGTGATTTCACTTCTTTTTGTAAATGGTCCTCCTTTCCCTGACATCCATTCTTTGATATCAGCCCCCGATTTTCGCAAAGCTCACTCCCTGTCCTTATTGGCCCTTCTCGGTAGCTTCGAATGATTTATTTTTGGCAAATCTGTGCGGTACATCCATTTGAGTCGATGGTAATCATTTTATTGGATAAGACACTGTATCATCTTCCTCAATATATATGGACGTCATAGCTAGAAGAATTGATTGTATTTGGCCGTATTATGCTTCATAAAATGGACGATTTATGTTTCGTTCAATTCACGATTTCGAAACCTGTTTCTACTCCTTTGTTATATGAACGTCATTTTCCGTGGAGGTGTTTTTGTTTCCGAGATTTGCAAGATTTTCGTAAATTGAGCAATTTGGGTACGAATTGGAAATTTTTTATGTTTGCTAATTAATGTAATTAATATCTTGACTTTATCTTTAAAGTTTTTAAACGTGTAAGAAAAGGTTAATAAATCAAGAGAAAACAGATTTAATTGCTACTGTTTACATAAAAGCTAAATTAATTTTAAATAATTTATAACTAAATATTTTCCTTATCAATGAAAAAAGAGAAAAATGTAACATTAAACATTTATCATTACATCTGGATGTCATGTAACATTCAACATTTGTATGTTTATTTTGACAGAGACAAAAGCATCAAAGACGATGACCGATTTAGCGTTATGGTCGATGGATCGTTGCTCATCTCGACTGTGCATTACAGTGACTCAGGGAACTACACTTGCAACGTAGCTAACACTTACGGCTCCGATGAGATCCAACATACCCTAGTTGTCAGAGGTAACTCTTCTCTGGTTCCATTTTCATCCTTTGTTTTTCGTTATAGTATCCTGTTTTCTTTTATTTTTTCATCGAATGCTTTACCAAATCAAATAAGTAATGCTCATATCTAATTATGTTTGTGCTTGATTGTTAATTGAAAAAAGAACTAATGAAATTAAACCTTTAGTACCCCTTCGGGTTTTCAAATAAATTCTTCATATGAAAGTCATATATCACTATACTTTTAATCTGGCCTGTCATTGAATGGAATTGATAAAATTTGATATCTATTGCATATTCGATTTAGAATGCATCAAGTTTATACATGGTTTTTATAACTGAACCATTTTGGAGAACCTGAAGCGCAATCTACTAACCAGAACGATACCAAATCAATAGGGGACCCATTAAGACATTGGACGAAGTATTCCACGCAAAATTTCTGTAATTGTAAATGTTGTCGATAAGAGGAAATGTGGCCTTGCGCAATATAAAAATGAATTACAAACGACAGAGAAATGAAATACAAAGACAGAATTAAATGTCTTAAAATTGACGTTTTATTCAGTACAATCAATCACCTATCTCCCTAGTGGATTACAAATGCATTCTTTGTATAACATTCTGGACAGGAAGGAATGTTCATCATAGCCCATAATATGTTTACCTTCAAGGTTGTTGTCAATTTCGGTATCCCGCAGAGATAGACTGGAACTAACCCCTTAGTCAAAAGTCACCTGGAGATAGATCCGGGGAGCGAGGTGGTCATGCAAACGGAAAAGTGCGATTGATGACTTTTTCATCAGTGAAGAGATGCGGTGCCGTTCGACCAATGTGTGATAGTGCTCATTACTACCTAAAATGATCTCGTCCAGACAGCGGCTAATTTTTGCCTACTTAAACTACAATACTCATTTCCAAAAAAGTTGGGACAGTGCAAAATATATAGAAAAAACAAAAAGGGGTGATGTAACAAAACTTTCTCGCGAATACAAAATAGCAGATACGTTTATGAAATGACATAAATACACTGTGTGCACCAAAACATTTTGTATCGTGGCCGGGACGTTCATTTTGAATGGGGGTGTTGCAACACGTTCCAAAATAGTATGGACATACGTTGTAGAAAGCGCCGTTAGTAGTGGAATCTTCCGAATTGTTCGGGAATAATTTAGAATGATGACGTCGTACTACATTCCGTATAAATAACAGTTGCCATCCGTCGTTAAGGTAACTTATTCGGAACGATGGGTCGAGGCAAGCCAGTTAGCGAAGATCTTCGTGTTCGAATCATTCAAGAATTCACAAACAACGTTTCTCAGCGTGCAATAGCCAGAAGATTTAACCTGTCATCATCTACAGTACATAATATTATCAAGCGCTACCGAGATAGTGGTGAGATCACAGTTCGGAAAAGCCAAGGTAGAAAACCTATTCTGAATGCTCGAGCTCTTCGGATCCTCCGACGTCACTGCGTCACGCATAGGAATGCTGCGATTACGGACATAGCCACGTGGGCCCGCGATTTCTTCGGGAAGCCATTATCGTTGAATACTGTACGCCGGTGCATCCACAAATGCAAACTTAAGTTATACTGTGCACAACGGAAGCCATACATCAACAAACGACAGCAACGTCGCCGTCTGATATGGGCTCGAGCCCATCGCAATTGGTCCCAAGTACGCTGGAAGAACATATTGTGGTCCGATGAATCAACTTTTACGATTGTTTACGGAAATAATGGACGCCGTACACTCCGGACCAAAGACGAAAAGGATATTCCCGCGTGCTACAGGCGTTCGGTACAGAAACCACCGTCTGTCATGGTCTGGGGCTGTATTAGTGGCCATGGAATGGGAGACTTGCACATCTGCAATGGCACCGCCAATGCTGAAGCGTATATACAGATCCTGGAACAAGCTATGGTGCCATCTAAGAGGCGCCTGTTTGGACGACGTCAGTGTATATTTCAACAAGACAACGCCAGACCGCATGCAGCGCGCATAACTTCTGCATGGCTACGTCGGCAGCGCATTCGTATGTTGGATTGGCCCCCTTGCAGCCCGGATCTGTCGCCTATAGAAAACGTTTGGCGTATTATTAAACGAAAACTACGACAGCGACGACCCCGGACAGTTGAACAGCTGAAAACCTATATCCAACAGGAATGGGACAGAATTCCGGTTACGGTGTTAGAAAGATTGGTGTCATCGATGCCCAGAAGATTATAGTGTGTCATCAAGAGGAGAGGTGACGCCACACCGTGGTAAACGCCGTGCTGTCCCAACTTTTTTGGGAGTGTGTTGTACGTGCAAACAGGAAAACCACCTGTATCTTTCTTTAAGCATATAAGATATGTGATCCCATGCCTAATTTATCGTTTATGTATTGTAATGCGTTGAAATAAACGGCAATGCAATAATCCAAACAAATGTGTTGGAGTTCTTCTTATATGTTGCACTGTCCCAACTTTTTTGGAAATGAGTATTGTACAACAGCGCCATATTTCCTCCTGTTGGCGACATTAGCAACTACAAAAGTTTTTCGTGGAATTCTTCATTCTATATCTTAATTAGCCTCACTACCAAACTAAGTGCCATTTCAATTGATAGATTGCACTATATTGCATCGGTTTAATTACAAACAACCTGGATATGGAATTTACAAGCTGATTCAAATATCCGTACCCAATTTCAAAATGCTATAACTAAGCAACCATTGAATGGTCAAGTTTGTTGAGGTTGCTAGTAGAGGTCTCCCTAGTATCAGTTGTTTTCAATATGGCGACCCAGCAACAGAAAACGTTTCGCCTTCTCCGCTTCAACAAGTGCGAGCCAGCGCGAATTTCGTATTCCAAGAAATGGGTTGTTTGTGTAAGCATAGTTGTCGGTTTTGTATGTGTAATATAACTTTGCGTAAAACTGCAGAATTCTCTGTGAAAAAGAATTTTAACGTTATATTACAGTTGTGTGTATATTCGTGAGATGTTTATTTAGAGGAATGATTTTAGGGATAGCTCAGTATAATAACTGGCCGATATGGCCCCAATGAGCACACATGTTGAGCATAAGTTGGCAAGACGTTGGGCCTACAATTGGAGCCAACGTTGCCGGTGTCCGCCTAAGCCAACGTTGGGTGCAACAATTGGGCCAAGATTTTGCTATCATCTGTACTGCAGTTACCCAGCACTTTTTCTACATTTAGCTAACACTTTGCCAAAAAAATTTTTCTATCAGGTCCAGGGGAAAGTTTTTTCATTTTTGCAAATATTATAATTGGCGCTGAGTTTAATGCATAAATGAATTTTTATTCATCGAAATAATCTCCATCATTATCAACAACCTTCTGCCAACGAGATAATAAATCATAAACTCCTTTTTTATAAAAGTGACGAGTTTTACAGTTGAAAAACAAACCCAGTTCATGTTTTAGCTCTTCTGTCTTGAAGTACTTGTTTCTCAAATGGCTATCGAGAGATCGGAAAAGGTGATAATCTGTTGGAGAGATAGCCGGAGAGTACGGTGGATAACGTAACAAGTTTGTTTATTGCCTGACGGTTAAGCTTTGCCGTATGCGGACGTGCGTTGTCATGAAGAAAAACAACGCTTTTACGGTACGCAAGAGCTGGCTGTTTTTGCTTGATTTTTTCATGTGTATGTTGAAGCTGGCCAACATACACGTATGCTGTGATAGTTTGTCTTGGATTTTGGAACTCGTAATGGACTACACCAGCTGTTGTCCACCAAACACTCAAGAGAATCTTCAAGACGCTCATCACCAGTTCTAAATTTTTTAAACTAATTGTGCCGTCCGGTCGGTGACAGAATCATCACCGAATGCTGTACAAATGTCACGAGCAGCCTTCGTTGCTTTATGGCCAAGTTTAAATTCATACAACAGGCAGGCTCGAATTATTGGTGATGTAGGTGCCACTTTAGACGTTTTTTTCAAATTAAATTGAATATTTTCACTTAGACAAGTAAGTGCAAAAGAATGACCAATGATTTCTCTTTAATGTATAAAAATTTGCATTATTCAAATCATCCTACGAGAGGACTGTAACCATTCAAAAAGTAAGGGTGAAGAAACACAAAAAGCTTTCCCCTGGACCTGATACATGCTTGTCAATATTATGCCTATATTTAAGCAATATTGATAAATATTGCGGATTTTTAGCTGTTTTAGCGGCAATTTTTTTTGAATTGGCGAGAGACATTTTGGCCCAGATCAGGGCTATCACTTGTCGCCAAGTGGCAATAATGGTCGAGAGAGACATGTTGGCCCAAAGTAGGGCCACCATTAGAGCGCCTACTGCTAACATTCTCCCAACGTGGCCAACAGTCCCAACAATACAGCATTTTGAAATAGGCTAAGAACTTTTAAATCATCCTGTATGGGCATCAACTTTAGGCATTAAACATGCATGTTTTTCGGCCTTCTGTTGCTTACGGGAATTTCAGCTATTTTACCAACAATTTTGGTTTGGCTCCTTTTACCAAAAATTTTGATTTCTGATTCTAGTATTATCATTCATAATTCGTTTCGCTCTTACCACATAACTCTACTCTAATCCATCAATTTGCTCTTAATTGAGCCCGAAAGGCCATGAATTTTTTTACCGCACTGTTACTGTTAATGTAAATTTTATCTGCATGCAAATGTTTTTAATAGAATAATTTTATATATTTTTGTCAAGCGGTCTGGAAGGTTTACACCTTTTTATTGGCTTCTAGAATTTTAAATAGGTTCTCACGAAATTTAATTTAATCTTCTTGTCTTTTTCCTCCATTGATCAGCTTCTCTTATACCTTCCGGTATTTTTTCCATTTTTATTTTTCCTTTCCTTTTCTCTTTTTCTTTACACTTAGATTACTTCCTTCAGCTCTCTCTCTTTCTCCTCTCTCTGTCTATCTAGGGTCAATGTTTGCACTCCATTAAAGCCCAGTCTTCCCATGATGCATCATCGATCGAGGGCCTTCGTTGCATTTCCCGGCGTTGAATGTACTCTCTCTTCTCTCTCGTTCTTTTTATTCTAACTTTTCGAACTCCTCTTCTACCGAATTTCCTATTTATTTAAATTGGAAGGTGAACAGAATAAAAGAAATTCCCATAAGGGGACGTGTTCTGTGTTTTCTGCATTATTGCGAGAAAAGGGAGGGAAGGGGAGGCAACTGTTAATATTCTTCGACCAATTTCTCATTTCAAAATGCAGAGAGAGAGAGAGAGAGAGAGAGAGAGAGAGAGAGTTAGGCTGCTCTCATTCCTTCCGTAGTGGGAGGAGGAAGCGGCCTGATAAGTGAACGAAAGAGAAAAGAGAGGAAGGCTAGCAATGATTCTGTAGAGAAAGTTGAATGTCTCCTTTTGTTGAGTGATTTGAAGCGTCTATCTCGTTTCAGCGCCACCCATATCCCCCGTTCTCAGTATCGTACGGACCACGAAATCATCCATTACGTTGTCGTGGAAACCGGGAGACGACGGAGGAAGTCGGATTCAAGGTGATGCTCCATTTGTACAAACAATAACCTTCTCTTTTCCTACTACCTACCTATCCACCCACCACCATCCGTTCTCAATTCCCCTTCTACCAATCATCCCTTCCCGGCAGGTATTAAAGCCGCTCGAGCGATTAAAGGGTCGCTTGAAATGATGTGGCCATTAAAACTGCCTGGCTCGTCATTTTGCTTTATTTATGTAGGAAATGATTTTCTTCTGAATTTAAAAGTTAAAAGAGAGTCTGTAAAAAAAAATTAAATATCCTCGTGCATTGGAAATTTCCGTTTTCTTAAATTACCTCGCTCGATGGAGGAAGGAAAAAAATTGCAGAAGTTGCCGAAAATCGTTTAGAATTCTTTAGGGATTTTAAATTTTATGTTTGCTTTCCGAAATGGAAAGAGGGTTCACATCATCCATAAATTATCTAATACCCAATTTTTAAAGTTCTAGTTTTGTGTCGAAACGTTAAAATAAGCAGAATTGGTTATCCAATAAGAAAATGCCATGCAGGAAAGACAATAAATAAGCAGGAGGAAAGACAAATGCATTTTAAAATTTTATATAAATTTTACTATACAAAATATAAGTAAGAGAAGCACGTCTATACTTGTGCGCCCTTTGTCGCCCGCAGAACCTCTAAGTGGTATTCAATTTTGCACAATGATTTTTGCACTTTTCTTGTGTAACAGGGCAATAGCATCAGTAATCAGATGCACGTGTTACAAAACACTATCATTGACATATTCCCACAGAATAAAGTCTACCCGGATTAATGTCCGGTGACCGTGGGGGCCGGTGTAACAGACCGTTGCTCGATCTACCTGGCAAGAAACTTCTCATCAAGGAAGTTATGAAAAAGTAGTCCCCAATATGGTGAAGACCACTTTTTTTCAACTATCCGCTTGCATTTTTCTTAACTTAAAAACATTAACTCGAAGATAACACTTCCCTAAAAATGGGCCCATCCTCTTGAAAACCGTCAGATTCTATTAATGTAACTTTATCAGATCTGTTAAATAGTCAATGTTAAATTCAGAAACCTTACGCAAATACAACGCTAGTCGATAATCCTAATTCTTTTTCCTTAAATTGAAATTTCCTCTTCCGCCTCCTTCCGCTCCAAGTCTTTAAAGAAGTCTAACCTGGCGCTAATTTTGTAAGTAATTTTCACCAGTTTTTCTAATAAACATTACCAATATTTGATTTTCATTAAGTTATTTAAGGTGACCAGATTTCCGAATTGAAAAAGTACGATAGCTTGAAAGTACGAAATGAAAAAGTTGTGATTGGAAATTAGTCTCGGATGAGTGGAAAAGTTTTATGCCTCTTTCACGCTTCAACCATCCTTGTAGAAAACCCGCCTATTTTAGAAAGTTTAGCATTCACACTTGAGTTTTCAATAACTCAAACCAAGATGGTGACTTTTTGAGAACTTAAAGTGGTAAAAGAGAGTTTCACAACTTGACGTTAGCATGGTGTCACAAAGTCTAAATCCTGCCTCTACCAACAATTCCATTTCCAGTGGTCCTCGAGGAAAAAATGGCTGCCAACAAGTGGCTAACGTGGTCGGAGGCCAAAGATAAAGGCATCCATGGAATGAAGACATAGGCTACCGTTTAGAGGCTGTCATCGTGCTATAACAGGCTAGACAATTATAGTCGCTTAGGTTTTGGTCGTGTCTGATAAAACCTCACTTAAATTTGAGAAAACTTCGTTCCAAGTGGAAACAATGAAAACCAGAGTCTGCTAACTTGTCTTTAGAGCATAGAAGAGTTCTAGAACTCTGTTTAAGTGTGAACGTGGCAAAGTTTAATGGGATTTTTTGGGCTTCATAGACATAAAACTGTGATTTTTTCAACAGGCAAAGAGCAGTGAAATGCTTTTAAGATGGGCGATCAATGTCACTTACGAGACTCGTAAGATTGTGTAGTTTTATGTTTATAGAAATAATTCCGAGACATTTTAATAATCTTATCATTTCTTTTCTTTAATTAGACAAAAGACGAATGTAGGAGAGAAGGACGAGACACAAGCACCCTGGAATAAAATAAATAATACACATTTAATAAAAAATAAAATAAAATAAAATAAAATAAAATAAAAAATCAAAAAGTGACGTTTCGGATAGAGGCTATCCTTTGTCAAAGCAGGGAGGATAGCCCATATTCGAAACGTCAGCTTTTTATTTTTGATTTGTTTATTTTATTTTATTTATTAAATATCTATTATTTAATTAGACAAAAAGAAGATAAGAAGGTTGGTTTGTTGGTTTATTAGAAATTTTGGCATCGACTACTAAGGTCATTTTGCGCCTTTTTACACAAGTTATAACAGTACGCAGCTCGGGACAACCACAAAATCCATTCCCACGGCGGGATTCGAACTCACGACCAGGCGGACTCGAGTACTAGAAAGCCTACGCCCTAGCCCTCTCGGCCACCTGGCCGGCAAGATAAGAAGGGATGTGTCTAAAAATTTCCACTAGCTGTGACCACCAATGACCAAATTACGTGAATTAATATTTATTTGCGCCTGTTTTATTTAAAATTCCTGATAGTACAGAAGAAACGTCAACTATGATTAATCGTGTCACGAAATTAGTTTTCGACAATGTTGGCATCCGTCAGACATTATAGACAAAGCCCAAGACTGTCCTCAAAACGTAGGACATCTGGTCGCTTTAAATTACTGTATGTCCATTATATTTAATTTTTCTTAGTAACAATTTTTAGGAAAATGACTGTAAGAAAGTCATCTGTATATTTAGACCGTTATTCTGTCCAGTATCATCATAACTCCGATTGGATGCAATGCGAGTAATTAAAGATTTTGCTATTAATTTTTTTCCGACGAAATCGTGTTATCTTCATGGCTATGAAATATATGGAAACTTAACACTTTGATATCTTAGCTGTCAATATTAGAGAATGCTAGAGATCTAGTTATTTTTTTTTGATGGTGCATGCAGCCATTCGCGCCATCACATAGACATTCGTTATGATTTCAAGTGACAATTATTTTCACGCTGTACAGTATTTTTATATAGTTTCTAATTATTTATGCCCTCTCTATTAAAAAAGAAAGTTTGTTAACCCGAGTCGCATGGATTTACATATAATTAAGATATAGAACTTCAAATTAACAGTTGAGTTTACCTTTTAAATATGCATGAATTCCTCTTTCGTAAATTAAATTCCAACAAACATTGAAATTTGTTCTCTCAAAAAAAAAAACAAAACATACAATTTTGGTTTCCGCAAATTGATCATTTTTAAGTTGCCATTCAGATTGAATTTGAATTTCAAAAATTAACTTTGAATTTTTGTGTCTTTTCTGAAATTATTTATTTTATAAAAAACATTTAAGCCTAATTTTCAGTTTAAACTATGGCCCGTAATTCATGAATAAACCCATTTTAATTTGCAAATCAGCTTAAGTTAAATATACTACTCTCTCTGGCTTATTAAACTGCCTGTAAAATGGTATTATCGTAAATGATGCTAGGCTTATAGTATTAATGCCAGCCTTAGACCCACAAAGAATATAAGCAATATTATGTGCCCCATTTCTTATTCCTTCTATAATTAGAACGGAATTTAATTATTTTTGATTGCATTTTATCAACTGTTTAGCTAGTGGGAGGTGTCCATTCTTCTATAATGAACATTTAAAAACTCGTCATTATATTCATATTAATAGCTCCTCTACAATTTTTTAATTTTTCGTATCAATTGACAAACAGATGAATGTGTTTTCCTAGGGTATTCATTGAGCTATAAACGTGATTTCGGCGAGTGGGAGGAGATCGAAGTGGAACCTTCCGAGTACGGAGTCACGTTGAACAACCTTCACTGCGGCAGCCGCTACCAACTTTATCTGACCGCCTACAATCGAATGGGCACGGGACAACCGAGCAATATAGAAACCATAGTCACCAACGGCTCAGGTGAGTTAAAAGAATTAATTCTTTTCAATGTTTTTAAACCTTCTGTATGGATACAAATGGAAGTGACATGAAGATTGCATCGTCTGACAAATTCGTAGTGAATTATCTAATATTATCTAAAAAATTACAAATCTTACTAGTCTTTTTCAAAGACATTTTATGAAAGTAAGTAAGTATACTGCCCTACAAAAATGGAACTGACAGCAGAGAATTACGAAGAATTCGTTCTTGTACCTAGTCTAATACCTCGACGATCCATGTTGAACTGGTCCTTCTGGCATGTTTTCTACAAGGTTACTCTGCATTCATTCCTTCTTCAAATGGATGGACAGTTCAGCAGTTGAGTTCGAACGTGGCTACCTAACCTCAAACAAAGGTAGATGTTGGACATCCAAGTAATTATGCGAGCCCCTGACAAAGGAGAAAACATGGTGCATAATCGTCTTATTTAGGAAAATATAATCATCATTTCCAAAATAACAAAATCCAAAGAATAGGAAGTTCAAAGTGTTCATGTAATTATTAGAATTCATCGTGCCAAAGTATAAGAAATAGAGCCACAGCATGGCTCAGCATAAGCAAAAGTCATAGTGCGAATGATCACTAAGATAAAAGGCGCTTTCCAGGCATTTACTTGACCCACATCTTTTGGACTGGAAAATGCATAAGACCGTGTGGCAGGGCCGTACCAGAATTTTATTTCGGGTAGGGAGGGATTCTTCTAGCGGGGGGGAGGTGTCCCCCAAGCAACAGAATAAGTTGGCAAGATGGTCAATTTCGAGGTGGGGGCTGCAGTATCGTCCAGTTTCGATATTTCCGAACACCACTGAAATCTAAATCCTTATTAGGTGTTGAAATCTTTGGCTTGTTTACAGCAACATTTCCATAGATGCCAAGACATTTGATTCTTTCGTAGAGTGTGGTATGCAGCATGACCCTTGTTCTTACTGGGCAGGAGTTATTTTTGCAATTTTTACGCACGTCACGCTGAGCACCGTCAGCTAAGTTGAAGAGTTTGTGGGAGATCTCGTTGCGCGGAATTCGTATTTCAGAGTTCTTCTTTCCTCAGGCCATCACCAATAAACGACTAAATATGTGATAGTTTATCAAAAAATTCGGATAGACATGCCAAATTTCGTTTGGTAGTCAAGGCTAACACCTCTTTCGAAGTTCGTAAGTTCTGTTCAGTTACTCTTCATCGGAGTAGGGTCCATTGTTGTAGGGAAGTATAAATACATGTATTGCCGGCAAAGCCCAACCTCCAGATTAATTTGGGCAAAACGTTTTACTGATGTTACTGATGTTACAAATCAACGTTTTAGTTTCGGACTTTGCGTTAATCTGTGTTATATGAGGGTTAGGCAGACTCAAAAAATACAGCCTAAGGAGGTCAGCCCCATAAGTATAAAAGTAAAACTTAATTCAAAACTACATAGGTAAAACTAAAACAACTTTAGTTTCAACCATATTGTAACAAGAAATATTGTTAAGGGGGACTAATCCTACTTTGACATTAAAAAAAAACAAACTCGTAAATATGCCAAACAGTGTATTCTCATGTACAGTTTTGCTTTAAGTAATTCACGTTTGACACACATAAGTTTGCTTATTTTCTCTAAGGCAAACTCAGGAAAATTTTTCGACTCGAAATTTGAAAAAATTGTTTACGCAATCCGGGGATTGCCTAGCCAAGCGGTCTTTGCCGGTAACATCTGAACCAGATAAGACCGTTGCATAACATTAATATAAAAAAACTAATTCAAAGGAGAAATTATTATTTCTTTCTTCAAAAAATTCAAAATTTCACTGTTTGTTTAGTTATTTTTTTCCTCGTTTTTATTCTCTGATGAAGCCAATAAATCGTTCCTGTTATTTATGACTTCGAATAAAAACAGATGTTGAGAATGAGTTGGACTTTTCTTCTTTCCGTATTTCGAACTCTGAATTTCAAGAAATTTCAGAAAATCGATTGGGAATGGTGGAGAGCAACCAGTGCTTCTTTGAAACGTAAAGATCAAATTTAAAATCTCTTTTTAAACTGGGGATGGAATAATGGAACCTTCCGCTGTAATTACGTGCTTAGAAAAAGCAATAAATGGAAGCTGTGCTCTGAAAATTAATAAGGATTTTTTCCTATTGTAAAAAGTTCATTTGCATTGATATTAAGCCGACTGTGGTCGTGAGTTAAAGAAAATTTTTAAAAATTACTTTTTCCACATTAAGAACATGAAAAAAAAATTGATAACTTCTACCACAATAAATCTAAGTCTTGAAAGTGAAAGACGAATTATCATAATTAGCTAAATGAGTTTTTAAAGTCTATTGCTTAAAAAATTTAAAGGGTTTTTGTAAATATTTTGCACTGCTGTATGAATTTTCATTTGCTTTTTTGTATTGATTTACTTAATGATTCCATGTTTAGCTTTCGCGTTTCTTTTGAACACGGCGACTGGAAACAAAATTGGCCTATCTTGATTATTTAAATTTATTCTCTTTAAGTGAAATACAAGTCTTAGTCACATTTTTGAATTCTCAAACTGAATATTTAATAAGTATTCAGGTAAAATTGATATTCGTTTTATCAGGTTGTTGCAAAAGTTTCTTCCGGTTCTAGAACCCGTGCCCAAGAAGGGCTCATTTTCCGAGGGGGGTGTTCATATGTTTTCAAACAAATTATTGCATTCGATTCCTGAATATCTTTGCTATATTACATCCAAGAATCAACTTTCTGACTATACATCTGTGAGTGCCATCAACGGTCTGAAATGGACCTTTCACGCAAGCATATTCGAGCAATAATCTTCTACGAGTATTCTGGAAAGATCAGTGCTGCGCAATGTCACCGAAACATTTGCCAACGTTTAGGTGATGGCACTGTTAGTTTATGTACAATAGAAGAATGGTATCGCCGGTTCAGACGCACAGATAGCACTCTTCAAGATGCACCTCTCTGGTCGGCCAATCATGATTTCAGATGGTGATCTACGCCAAGCAATTGATGAAGATCACAATGTAACAACGAGGGAACTCGCAGAACAGTTCAAGGTTCACTTTTCAACCATTGCCCGGCATCTGCATGAGCTGAATCTGTCATTCAAGTTCAATCGTTTTTGTGTTGGAATAAAAATCCGGAAAAAACTTTTGCAACAACCTGATATTTGGTAAGGTTAAATAATTCTTGAAAAAAATATGGGTATAGTATTAAGCAAAAGATTTAATGAGCAGTCTCTTAGAGGGATTGTTGGATTCTTTATAAATTGCACATAATCTGAATTATATTCACTAAATATATCGTGTAAAACAAAACAAAATAATATTCTACATTTTCAGCTCCTCTCATTCCGCCAAAGGACGAGATCATCGAACCGAATGTGACATCGGTGTTGTTGAGGCTAGATCGGTGGCCCGATGGTGGTTGCCGGGTCCTCTATTTCGTCGTCCACTACAAGCCTAAGATGGCTCGTTCTTGGTACCTTGTATCCAATAACATCCATCCCGACCACAAGGAATTCGTCATCTCAGATCTGCACCCGAGTACCTGGTACAGCGTCCAAATTACCGTTCATAATGATGCCGGCTCTGCCAACGGCGAGTACGACTTCCTCACCCTCTCGAGATTTGGAGGTAATGATTTAAAGCTACTTTACAGTGTTATTATCCTTAAAAGCATTAAATGCTTATTGCTATAGTGAAATAATGCATAGAAGTTATTCGTTGAAATCTAGATATAAAGTGTATTGCGAACAGTTTTAAACTTTGTTCGACTTAGCATGCAAATGAGCGTAATAGTGTCCGAGGAAGAAACAATATCAAATTTCACATCTACCTAGAGATAATACACGCGCTTATCAGCCAGTCGTTTATTAGTTGTATATGATAGAACCTCCGGAATGGTTACTACTAGGAGAAATGTGGGCATTACTTCTCTGACCTTTTTTCTCATCTACAAGTTCATCTACAAGTGGTTTTTGTTATTGATAATGATGGCATAACGTTCCTCTAAAAATAGAACAAGAAATTGCCACAATTTTCGAATCTTAGCTGATCCCAATATTTATTATGGAGTTGAATCAATAAAATTGTCCAGCCTCATATGCAAATAAATCTGTAATGCTTTATCATGAGCAGAATAATTTTCCATAAATTCTCCATGCTTATCTAATTCTTGTTCCAACATTACACCAAGGGATCTATACCAACAGAAGTCAGTGTCCATGAAATTATGATAGCTTGCTGAACGTTTTAGTTGTTGTGAATCGTCTCCCACCCAGATGCTTCTTTAATGACTCGAACAAATCTATAGATGAGGATCAAAGTTATCATCTGCAGTGGACATGCTTACTCTGCCAAATCGCTGTATATCTTGCACGTCTGTCTTGTATCGAACTCATTGCACCAAGCCCATTCCCGTTTCCGTGACATACCTGTAACACCATATACCTTCAGTTGGCGATGAATTTCATCCGGTCATGTGCCATACAATCGCAGAATCCGATCGCATTACGCATTTCAAGGTTGTACATACTAAATTTCCGTAAGCACCGTTGAAACACTCAGTCAACAGTGAGGTAAATGTATGGCGTTTCCACCATTACAACAGATTCCATAGCTTGCCTATGCCAGTAATACAAGCTTGTCAGCCTTGATAAGTGTAATTCAGCTGATCAATTAGCCATTCCAATTTATGTTGTAAGATTTGACTGACACGAGTCCATTCACTAATGCAGTGGTCAATCTGCTCCGGCCTGGCAGGAGATTATAAAGACGTAGATAATATTATTCACCCTCGAACTTTAAAGCAATGTCAATGAAACGTCTGCTCTACAAGTGCATTTCATAATCAATATTTTATAGATATGTGATATCGCACAACTACAGTTATTTATAACAATATTTTATTAATTACAGTTAATGCCTTTTAAGATTAATTTGTAAACTTTCACATGATTAATTTCACTCTCAGCAGATGGCATGCGATTTTTCCTGTTACCGCTTAAAGAATCGCTTATTAACAACCGTTACTCTTATTAAATGTCGTGAGTAAGATGCCGTGTTACTAATCATTAACCGAATAACATAAAAATTATATTTATGTCATAAACAAAATCTAATCTAATTTTCTTTTGATGGCTCATATTAATTGGTTGGGCACTCTTTTGTTTCTTCTTCTCTTCAGATGCTCTGCCTTGTAGCACCCTATTAGTCATTTGCATACCTCTTTCAAGATTTTAGATAAAATAAAATATTGCTTCAACTCTTCTAAAAGGTAAAAAAAAAAGAATAGATCGTATCTTAATCTATATTGACAATCGGATATATAGCACGTAAAAAAGCACGTATAAAAATCGAAGCACAGTTTTTGTGTTACTGGAATGATTGCAGAGACGGACCATTCTATGTGGCACCAAGACTGGATTGACAAAATGTTTCATTTATGAATCTATTGAACAGAGATCCGCAAAAAGGAACGCCCAGTGTAGTAGAGGGTGCTACCATTTCAATCATCCTGGGATAGTAATATCATTTATCTTTAATCTACAGTTTGATGGCGCTTTTATGATAATGAAGTTTTTACGTTTATTCAGAATCTCTTCTTGGATCGTGTTAAGCAAAAGCAGGTTGATTGGAATTAATCAACTGAGTTTATTGGAAAATATGTAAAAGAAAGCGTGTTAAGCGAAAGATTCTTGTACTTTGAATCCAGAAAGGTTTCCTAACTTCAGAATGTGATTTAAAGAACACTTTCCATTAATTTATCTGAAAATGTGATTGATATTTTCTAGTTAATCGTGTTCTCCATTTAAAGGTATCTATTCTCTAGGCAGACTGTAGCGTTTCTTGGAAGTATGCGTGAATACATTAAATGTTAGATAAAAGCTGTATACATTAAAACGTTATTATTCGGACTATCATTATTAATTACTCTTATTTGATTCGTATAAAAATTGTTAGAATTTATTTGTTATATATTTATTTTCAAAAACATTAAAACTAAAAAAACTGAATTCTTACAAAAATTTAATTTTTTTCCTCATTCTTTCTTTCCGAGGTAAGCAGATGAAAATGAAATTTCTCTAATAGAGATGGGAGGAATAATATATGAAGGCAAGCGGCAGTGAATAGATCTAAAATTACTTTCGCGAGCGCACAAAGCATTAAGTATTTAAATTAAATTTAAAAGGAGGTTTTTAAAACGAATGGCGCTTCCGTCTGTAGCTGACATCTGGTGTCAAAAGAACGAAATTGCCTTACACCGCCAGAATATCGATTCGCGTTTCTTTCTCGGGTTTCCTTTGACGCTCACTCCTTTTCTCCGCCCTTGGAGAACGAAAACAGCTGCTATTTTGTTCCTATAAAACTGACCTTTAACTAGCGTTATCATTAAGAGCTGCGAAATAGGAGAACCATATATTACCCTAATTTCACTTTAAAATAATTACAGACATTGATTTGAATTTCTAAATTTCTAACTTGAAATTCTCCCTTATACTAAAGAGGCAAAGTATTTACATTCCAAAATATTTTGACACCTCGAAAACTCTCAAAACACGTCCAATGCTTAGCTAAATGTGAAATGCAGAATTGCTTTTCGTTGAAAGATCTCTCTCAGTTAATCAATATACTTAAAGGAAGTTTTTCCCAATTTTTATTTTTAATGTAGACATCACCATGGCCGATGTTAGAAAGTCCTGAGAAGAATTTTGATAATTTAGGTTGCTCATATTGATTTGCAATTAGGAAACAAGCAAGATGCAAAAATCAATAGTCTCTCTTTAGTAACAAGAAATCTAACGAGAAATGATCCGAGAAGAATGCTTATCAATTGTCATACATCATTCAAAGTGTTTGACGAATCTGTCATATAAATTACTCTGTAAATTCATTGAAAGTGTAAGAGCCGATTCGTTCCATTGATTAAAAAAAATTAGTCAAATAGCAATTTTTTTTCCTAAAATATAATTTCATAGTCCTTTGTATAAACAGCGATTCTAGAATCTGCATTCTTCATGACGTTAATGTATCTTTAGAAGTGATAGCATATTTGCATTTTAGATGTAGACCACATTATTAGTGTACACATTAAAGATCTCGTATATTCAAAATGTTAAAACTTTGTTAACGTTCAGATTTGAAACTGTAATTGAGTGAATGCTTACATCAAATGTTATTTTTTTAAAATGTCTAAGTTTTTTATAAGACATAATTGCAGTATCTTAGTTGAGGCAGTTGCACTTAAATATGCTCTTTCATTTAACTTTTGTAAATTTATAATTCAACAACATATTCCCATTAAGTAAGCCATCATTTACAACATCCATTTACGCAATTTGCGATGTTTAGTACCTCCATAATTAACAACCGGCTATGATAATAGCGAATAAAGAAAATATCTCTGTGCTTATCGTTGAGCTAATGGATGTTGCATATTTCTCTAGCATTAGATTATCCTTTGTTATCTACGTGAGCGATCTCATCGCTTAATGAGTACGTTGTAATATAAATTATAGATTACAACAAATCTTGATGGTCGGGCGACCAATAGTTGCGCGATATCATTTAAGCTTTGTTGGGGATTCTGTGTTTATTTATTAATTAATCTATTCTTTTATTTAATTCCTTTTGTGTAGAATCCCTCCCGTCCGACATGGCCGACGAGCCCCTG
This sequence comes from Rhysida immarginata, assembly GCA_023313115.1. Taxonomy (NCBI): domain Eukaryota; kingdom Metazoa; phylum Arthropoda; class Chilopoda; order Scolopendromorpha; family Scolopendridae; genus Rhysida; species Rhysida immarginata. The sequence goes on along the minus strand of JAHWFO010057283.1, from coordinate 3,140,628 downwards.
GAAGAGTCGATGCCGTTCTACTCCGACCTGAACCTCGTCCTGCCACTGGTCGCCTCGCTCGCCTGTTTGACGGTGGCCGCCGTGGCCGTCTGCCTCTTCAACCGACGGAGAAAATACCGCGGCTATCGGCACAGTCGTAAGAGTCAGCTTTGATGAGGGATGATAGGAAATTGGGTAAATCCTCTGGGTACACGTGATAGCATCACCTATTTCCATTGGTCCCTTTAATAGATGATGCACACGCATTTTAACAGTGATCTCAACCGGCTCTTTGAAAGTCATTAAAATGAATCAACACTAAATTTTAGTAAATACGAAAGATTTATACTCGGAGAATGGATTAAAACTGTATTATAAAATGTCAAATGTTATTTGATATACACTTTAGCCTCTTTAATTCGTTCCGATTTTACTTCAGCTCTTTTATGGAAACTGTTTTGAGAATATTTAAGCAAATTACGCATGCACAATTTACGAGTATCTTTGCCATAAGAGTGCAAAATCTGTCTAGTGAAATATTCAGTATAACTCTTTTTATAACATTAGAAAAACATTTAATGCAGCGGCCATGTATTTTTATAGATAAATTTATAAGAAACTCATAAAAAATTAATATTTAAAAAAATTAATCCAAGATAAGAAATAATCCACAGAATAGATAACCAAAATTTGACCGCCATTTTAGGCATTTTCCTGTGCCTATTATAACTTTTACTACTTTTTGGTGCTTTATCCGAATCTAAAGTCAAAATCAAAAAATTCGATAAAAATTGGCACGAGAACGACCAACTTCGCAAATACCGTAATATTTTTAACTGGCATACGCTTTTAACTTCGTTCTGACAAAGCAGTACCGCACATTCTCAAGTGGCTTTTATTTGACCCACCACATCTATTGAAAGGTCTGCATAACAACGTAAAGAAATACACTTTAACAATGGAAAACAAAAGTGCAAAATATTGTTGAATTTTTCAAGTTAGATTCAAAGTAAAATGTCAGATTTGTACCACAAGTTTCAGCAAAGCATATTTATTTAGTAAATTTTCAAAATGAATATTTTATTGCTTCTCAATGTTATGTAGCCTTGTTAAAAGATGTTTCAACAGCACATTTAATTTTGTTAATGAAATGACAGTGAAACATCCCTAATGCGACCACTCGAGGGAAATTTGTAAACTAGTCGCATCAGAGAGTTGGTCTCTTAAGGGAAAGTAGCAAGTATTCCTTTATTTTGTTTGTTCTGTTCATGTACAGTGTTGTACGTAATGTCATGAAACAGGAGTTAACTCCCAACGCGCCATCGCATCGTTTTAGCAGTTAATCCAGTTTCGGTTTTATAATATCGAATAACAACATTCAATAAAGGAAAGGGATAAAAAAAACCTAACGTCAGTCTTGTAATCTAGCAACAGAGGCGTTCGAGCGGATTATGGAGGTTACTGTATATGTGACATGGAATTAGTGGTTTCTGGTGATTGGATTATGGATATTCTGCTTATAATATCGCCTATTGGCACTTCAATTCGTGCAGGATTAAATTGCCCGGATATAGAGGTGGTCGTCTAAAGAAGGTGGTCGCCCGTATATTCTTAAAGGTCCAATGGGATTGTTATAGTAAATATTTAAATTTCAAATGTTTTTGTAATTTAAATAGCATGTAAAAAGCGTGTATTAAATAGGACATTTTAGATAGACTTAGTAAAGTCTAAAGTAATCTCGCTGTCTTCTAATTCATTCTTAACATGTACCTGCATTGGAATGTTATGACCTTTAAAGTTTCATGGTAGGACTACCTTAAAAATAATTTTAATCACGGGAAAACACGAAGTCTGAATTTTTGTTGTATAATAAACGTTAGCATTACTGAGATAGGTTTTAATAGATTGCTAATATTATTCGCCTGTAATCACGTTTTTTCGTGAATTATATATTAAGTTAAACGGTAAACGGCTATCTTGAGATTCCTAAAATTCCATCATAACTCTTATTAAAAAGTACGAATCGGAGAGGTGTAAGTGTATTTTTATATGGGTACCTTTTAACGCACGTATACAAAATAAGATTTTATTTGTGATAGAAAAGTTTGCATGAAATAGTGTAATTGAATCTAACTTTATTCGTAACTGCTTAGTGTTTCCTTGAAAACGAGGAAATGTTATTTGAAAAAAAAAAAATTAAACTAAAAAATTAACGCATTGAAAGTCAATGATTAGTCTTAACGCGATAGTACCTTTTTTGTCTTTTATTCTCTTCTTTATAGAGAACAACGCCAACTTGGATACGACCAACGACGTCAAAAACAAAATGAACGAAATTCGAAACAACGCCACTGAGGCAGGCGGCCACCTCGAACTCAACTATACCCCAGCTACCGGCAAAAAATTAGACGCCCAAGGTAAGAAATTGAAAAAATTCTTCTATACCCGCGTCCCAGTAATTATGAATTAAAGTCAAAATGCGCATGTTGGTTTTATCGTTTCACCATCTCCTCCAATTCACCATAAGAAATGTACCCTTTATCTTCGGATATTTGTTTTGTAAAAAGTCATGAAATTACTACGTACTTGAATCCTATTTAAAACTACAAAAACCCTATATTTGATACATGTTCTGATTTTGATTATTTCGCAATTGCATGTTAAATTGTACAGTTTATTAATTCGATGATATCAGGGCCATGTCTTGACGAAATGTATAATAAACAAGATATACTTATATACATATAATAAATAAAAAAATTCATCTTGTATGTGAGGTGTTTCGTGCATTTTTCCATTAGTTGGAGGTTCTTGTAAAAAACCTTACCAGCTTGACTATGAGTGGTTCGTTTTTAGTTCATAGATAGTTGGACCAAACTATATAAGTGAAAGAACTATCGGGAAAGAACTATATAAATGAAAGGCCCATCTCAAGATTTCATTGGTTTTCAAGAAAATAATTTTGATCATAGATCAATTTCATAGAGTGCAGTATACAGGGTGTTTCCAATAAAGTGTACTAGTGAAATTTTTGGAGAAATATATATTGGATCGAACTAACAAACAAACAAAAAAAAAACCACGTGTTTAATATTTTTCAAAAACCTACCCAATGACACAAAACTCGATCCCCCACTTCTATCCCTTAGCGAGTGTTTCATCCAAATTTTTTTTAGTGCATAAACAGAATCAGTGTGTGTATTAAAATTTTTTAGCTACGAGGGGAGATCAAAAAGTAAGTTGCACTAACTCGCCGCAGGAGCGCGCTGTGTGTCGCAATCTTGGGCAAAGAGAATAAAGAGACATTAACTGCGCAGACATCGGATAGGACGGTTGATGTGGTTTCCCGTCGTGTTTTGTGTGACTAGCGGGCTAAAAGCAATGGCGCGTCAACTGGATGTCCACTCCAAACTTGAGGTGCGAGCAGCAATCCGATTTCTATGGGCCAAACGGGTGAATTGCACGGACATTCATCGTGAAATCACTGCTGTATATGGAGAACGTGCAATTTCCCGGCAAGGAATTGTAAAGTGGTGTCAACAATATGAAGCAGGACGCACGGATATCACAGACGAAGATCGCGTAGGCAGGCCCGCAACGTCCCGTACCATTGCAAATGTTGACCGTGTGGATGCGATCATTAGAGAGAATCGGCGCATAAAACTGGTGGACAACGATTTCGAAACGATGAGGAGGTGAAAGCGGCTGTCACCGTGTGGTTACAAAACGCTGGAGGAGATTTCTATGCATCCGGAATCGAAAAGTTGGTTGATCGTTCGGATAAATGTTTAGGGTCTCTTGGGGACTATGTGGAAAAGTGAACCTACATTGTATGCTGCTATAGCCATGTTGCTTTTGCATAGGTGGTGTAATAAATAGCCATACCGTGGAAGTGCAACTTACTTTTTGATCTCCCCTCGTACTTGGAATGCTGACTTTGGATTCTTAAAGACCATAAAGTTGAATTGGAATATCTCTAAGACCCACCCTGTATCTCTTTGTCTTAATCGATAAAATTGGATTCAAAATTTTAAAAATTCCACACTTTTAGTGCCTCTATCTTCTAAACCAGGGGTCTACAAACTACGGCCCGCGAAGGCCGCTTCCGGTTTCTTTTCGGCTCGCTACCGTATTCCATGTGGCCCGCGAGATTATTTAAAAATTTGCGCAAGAACAGCCAGAAATAGAATAATTTGAAATTTTTTTTAAGGAAACTGCACTTTATATTAAAAATCTTAAAAAAGGTTTAAAATGTTTAATAAAAATCCTAAACGGTTGGATCAATTGAAAAAAATACCACGAATAAAATATTTTTCAAATGCTGTGTACTTCTGAAAATGCCATTATAAATAGGGGTTCCTATTTAAGATTTCAAAGATTCCTCAGGGGGTGGGAGTGGAGAGTCGAGTTTCATGTGAGTGGATAGCTTTTTAAAAATATTAAACACGTGTTTTTTGTTTTGTTCGACTCGATGTGTATATCTCCAGATATTCCACTGTTACACTTTATTTGAAACATTCTGTATTTTATCACATTGTTCATTATTCTAAGCTTATAAACGTCTTGAATCATGTTACATTATTAAAGATAAAATTTTACAACTAAAAACTCGGCCATTAACTCGTGTTTAATGGGTAGTTTACAGCTTTATAAATATGTTTTTAAATGTCTGTTTTTATATATACGCTCTCTTTTATGACTTTTGCCTAAGCTTAAATCCGATAGAAATGAAGTCAGCAGTATATACGAACTTTTGTTCATTTATTTCAAAATACTTATTTTAAGATATTTATTATTGCAAAAAATGGAAATTTAAGGATTATTAATGTTTTTTTTTTAAATATATATTTACAAAACTCTCTTTGTACAGGAACAAATTAATGTAACTGAAAATTGAAAGTGATTAAAACTTTACAATCGCCAAACGCGTTATCTATATTTTAAGTATATCAAATTTAATCAATTTACCAGTCAAAATATAGCTGTTTTTTTGATACATTAAGAAATTAAATGGAAAATAAAATTTTAAAAGCAAATCTTTAAAAGCAAATCTGCCATAAAGCATATCATTCGGTATGAAAAGATCTCGGGGGGGGGGGGGGTTAAAACTCTAATTATCGTCGATTGACGTAACCATGAAGCGTCGAATAGCCTGGCTCTCTCTTACGATAGTCCACTTCATTTGCCGCAATTTCCAATGTATTAACGGATAAATGGGAAGCGCCCAGCCTTATCAGTTGCTCAGCGTTGTGACTGGACAAGCTGGAATTTCGTGAAGTTTCAAACACTCAATGGAAGCGATTCATCGGAGTTTTGTTCTCAATTTGGTCTGGAATCTGCGCAGCGAACTGAACTTCCACAATTAAAGCAACCGCACAATGCCACACTTGCTCATTTTCCAAGCAAATAACCTGCTGAAAATGAAAAACTTACCTATCCATTCGTTTTACAAGCTCAGTGATGATATTTTGCTGGGGGGGGGGGGAGTTTTCCTTTAGAAATTAGAGAAATTCATTATAAATATTTTCATCTAAATTCCTTTTGAAAACTTGTTCTTTATTTACCATTCTTTAGAATGGGCCTGTTTACGTTTGCATGGATTGATCATTTGATCCGAGTCAGTGAAGAGGAATTTAAAGCAGCAACACGGTTTCTGTGATCGAAAGCAGCTTTTTATTATTTATGGTTTTCGTGGAATTGAATGTCGCAATCAGATGTTCTCTACAAGCGCAAACTGGAAGACTGACTCTGATATTAATGCGAACATGAACTGGTTTCTTTAAGCTGCATAACAGGACTTGGTTACTATGTAAATGCAAGCTGAAAGTGGTTTCTGCTCATCCATATATATGAATTAAAGTATTAGTGGCAAACCTTTTGCACTTTCAGGTAAAAGACAGTAAAATTCTTTTAATTTTTTTATTTCAGCTTTTAAAGAATTATTTTTTAACCCATATCTTGTTATTTAAATTTGAAAGTAAAATTAATGTTTTATTTTTTACCATTGCTGGAAAACTTGCGCTAAGCTGATGTCATAAAAATATTAATTTAAAAAGTTTCTTGTGAATGCTTTAAAGTCTGAAATTTCTCTTATTTTATGGTTTGTTGATTAACAAGAAACAGATCCATAGGAATTTCGTAAGTGTTGTAAATGTAGCTTTTTTACAACATTATATCAATTGTTTTGTGATTTACTGTCCATTTTTTCAAGATTATTTCTGTCAGTTCATTGCTGGAATTATTAAAAACTGTTAACTACTTTTTTTGCACTCAATCGGGATTTCATATCATTAACATGATAAAACTCTTATTGCAATAGAGTCAAAAGATGGAATAGTTTACATTTTAAATAGGAGATTGCTTGCAGTCATTTTATAGTGTTACCTTTAGGAAGTGTAATTTCCCTTTATTCTTTACTTACACTTTACCATTCATCATTGAATAGACGACGTGCTGGAGAACGTACCACTTGAACCACTTCCTTTTATAAATATCCAAGTAGCTCTCTCCTTCTGTCGTATCTAATAATAGGATTCACCTAACTTTAATCTTTCACGGTTGCTTTCTCGTTCTTTTATGCACGCCAACCTATTTCCATTGCTTCTAATGTCTCCAGCTGCTGCAAAGCTCCACTTTAAACTTTTAACTTCTAAGACTAAAGTTAGAGCTCCTTCCGAAATCAAGGCAGGCAACAAATCCATCCATGCAGATTCGAACCGGTGAAACGCATGAGCATTGCATGCATCGCACGGTTTGGTTCATCCATTCCGCCGCCCGTCTTTGCCTTTCCAACCCCCCCCCCCCCCACCCATCTTCTACCCCCGACTCACTCACTACAACTCCACCTCCTCTCCTCCGCCACCTTCTCAAAAGCTGAAACTGAGCTGCCGTCGATTCTCTTCTCTCTTTTGCCGTCTGATTTCAGGTTTTCCGGATGACGTGGCTCCGTACGCGACATTTAACTTGCCAGGATGTCGAGCCGACCACGAGATTCAGGCAATGCAACTGCAGACGTTCAGCGAACGAGAGAACAACTCAAACACGTCATCTGCTGCCAATGTAGGGGTAAGTTACAACTCCGCACTTGTCACACGTGCTCATTGTCATCTCACCTTCACATTAATTTCTCGTCACCTTTTAATTCCCGTTCCTCTCGTGTGGGAGAGAATTGTTTTACTCTTAAAATAGCGTCAGATGTAAAAGCAAACCCTTTCCCATTTTAATAATTGCAGATGACCTTAATTAATAATTTCATCACATAACAACTATAAATAATTTAAAATATAAATACATTTTTAGATAGAATATTTGCAATTTCTAACCACAAGCTTCCCATAATGGAAAATTACGATTACCGGCATGTGCTTCCCTCTGTTGAGATTAAACTTCAACATAAAAAAACTGTATTTAATTCGTACATTCACTATGTACATATTCGTATAGTATATTTCAATTTATTTCTATGCATGAAAATAAATGTTTATATCAGTAAAACGTAGTGGTCAAGTTTTGTTTTTTTTTCCTTTTCTTTTTTGTTTCCAAACTTGACTTTATCATCAGACTCAGACAACTTTGCATCACCTACGGTAATTTACTTTCCACGAAATTGAAAATTTCGTTATCTATCTTGTTTAAGGCCCAAAAGATTTCAGATAATCGACATAGGAGATATGAAATGAATGTAAAAATTCAGGTCGAGTTTATCAAAATTTTTATATTGCACCCCGAATATATTTCAAGATATGGGCCAAGAACCGAAATATCGTCATAGCATAGATCTCAGACCTGTGTTCATCAATAGCATATTGAGTACCAAGGAAAATATGACCAGTGATCACTGGTTCCATCGAGAGTCCTGAATATGAGGACATCTACTCTAACTTCGATATGTCGACAAGTGGATAAGGTCGTTACCGATACGACTTTGATATGTTCTAAGTAGTAATCAGCCTTTTGAGTTTAAACGACACGTTATTGTCGATCTTATAGTGTCGAAGTAAGTCAGTTTAATTTTAATTTGATTTACGGATACAGCTCATTTATTCGATTTTTAATATGATTTTGTAATCACATCTATTATTGGTAATATTGCTGAGTTGACTGATACATAATTTGAATAATTTTTCCTCTTAAAGCTATGAGTAGCATTACCAGGGAAAAACCTCAAATTCGAAACCATATGAGACATCGAAAAAGGAGAAGTTGATACAGGTGATCGGTCCAAAAACAAAAATTTAGAGAAAATTCCTTATCGTTTTGTTTATTTTTAAGATCAACTGAAATTCAACTCATTCTATCGATGATATCTTTCTGAATTTTCACGATATTTGCTTGGGCTTTTTATAAGAGTATCTTTATACAGTTGGCTAATAAATTATGCAAAAGACATTTTGGTAATGCTTGCGCATGCGTAGTTAAATAATATTTATTAAAATGCGCATATTTCATCAAATATTTAATATTTTTATATTCTGATTGCAGGGAGTTGTTTGTCAAGTTTCCTGAAAATGGCATTGCATTAGATTGAAATCCCTGCATGTTATAAACAAAAAACTTACAAAAACATTTCGATTATTTTAAAGAAACTTTTTATATGAATATATGTGCTATTCTCATACAAGTGAACACAGATAAGTAAAAGAAGCTTCTCAATCGTATGGTACAGCTACAACGCATTTCAAGCATTATTTTTTTTTACATTAGTTTTTGGTTCACTTTGTTGCTGGCCCCCTATTAGGCTTCGGGACAAAACCTTCGCTGAAATATATGTGGTGTAACGTGCTCTTTACACTCCTGAAGTTTCAGGATAATTCCTCAAGTACTTTTCTAGATATTCGACAAAATATCTAAAATCGAAAGTGTCCGATCACTTTTGGGTAGATAGTGTATTTTATAAATATAAGCAACCTTATTCTTTTGAAATGATCATTTAATATCTGAAAATACGTACCTTAAAATCGATTTTCTGTATTGGAAATGTTAATTTAGTTAGTAAAATTTTATTTGATAAATGGTTGCCCGTGATATTTTAGAATGTTATCAATTAAATTATCAAACAAAAGTTTGAAACTATAATTTTTTAAGAATAACTCCATGTCCGATGAGGGTTTTATCCTAAGCGATACCTCAGATGTTTAAATTATTGATGAAAAATAGGAAAGAGAATTCCACAGCCTGGATTCGAACCAGGACCCTTTGTCTCATGCTGCCGACGCGCTAACCAATTGCGTCACAGAGGAGGACATGAAAGCATTACGCTATTTACATATCTTTTGGGCTTGATTAGCGCACATAATTTTTTATGTTGATTCGACAACGGGGATCATAAATAAAATTTTCAGTACTTTCAACCAATTTCTGAGTATAATACATAATTCAGACTTTTCGGTCAACTTTTGAAACATTGACCACTATACCACTATACCGAATTCTATTGTTGAATTCCATTTATGGACTCTGTTGTCGATGGATGTTCCTTTTTCCGTAATAAAGTTTGAATTGAAGTGAATTAAATTGGATTATAAAATTAAACCATTCCATTGGTAACAGATACAAAACAAACCAGACAAAACACAAAAATAATAAAAATAAGAAATAAAAAAATATACAGTATAAAAGTCGTAAGCCGCTGCAGATCTAGCTAACCCTGTCCACTTGCTATAAATTAACAAAATAAGTTTTAACTTGTCAATTCAAGTATTTTCATGAGGCTTTACACTTCGAAGAGATAAACGTAAAAGCCACTGTACGTAACGGCAGTGATAGAGAATTCTAAATTTTAATAGTATTCAATGGGAAATGTATTTCCGTAAAAGTCGTTGATCTTTAGCGAAGTTCAGATTTATACATTCGAGGATCGCGATAATTAGCAAACATAATCAAATATTGAGTTATATAATTTTTTATATTTTATTAAACTTTATGTTTAACCCTTTGTGTGGTATTTATATAATATAATAGTGTAATAATTTCTCAAAGTAAGTTACACCTTAGTTATTGGAAAAAGAAATATTATAAATTTAAAACGATAAAAAAAACAATTTGCTCATTTTCATCTTTTCCTTTGTTCGTTCATTTTCAATTCTCCGCATTCTTTATTTCTGAACTTATTGGTAAATAATAGGGTAAGAAAAATGACATTTTATTAAACAAATAAGGGTTTGTTATGGAAAAAGGTCACATTTTGTTTGACAATTACCAAAATAGGGATTCTTTCTGTTGAGAGAGAAAAAGTATTAGTGAAAAGTCAACCAGAAGAGAACAAGAGTACTGCATTTCAAAAATGATCTCATTATCGTTAACGAATCCAGAGAAAAACATGAAAGGTCACAACGAGTCATATTTCGCATTATAAAACGACCTCGTGTTATTTTGCAGGATGGAAGAGATTTTTGTGGAGGCTTATGATGTTTATCGGATATGGAATTCGGATTACATGGCTGATAATACGATTGGCAGAATAAGGTTCAGTTGGTAGCTTTCATTACCTTTAATGATATGCGACGAACTTTGTGTCGTTTTAGCTGAAAATGTACCTTTTTGCAGTTCCGTTAATTTAATTCGTTCCTTTTCGACGATAGGTGATAATGTATTAAAATGCATATCGTAAACGGTAAAGAGGAGATTGAGCTTATTTCAAACCTCAGGTGGATCCTATGTGATAGAGCTTCGTAAGTTAAAAATTTTGATCACAGTAACTTCGCTGTAGATACGCAGTCACTGATAAAGCTTAATAGATAAAATATTATTCATTTGTAATGCTTCTCAGATAAGGTTACATTAACTAAACTGCTGTTATCATTCCCAGAATGGTCTTTGATATCATTATCTTGAATAACAGATTCTTCACTGAGTTACATTTCATTAACGAAGCGTTCATTTTCGAAGATTATAAAATGATAAAATGTGGTTTTTCATCTATTATGTTCTATTAGTGGTCTGGCAACCTTGTTGTTTTGACGAGATGTTTGACTTCTGTGCTGTTAATTTCCGTCGGACTTTTCTGTTAATGTCGAACAGCTCTCGCGATCAGAATCGAAGCGGAATATTCTTATCGGAAAAATTCTTTTTAATTTTCCATGTTAGTGACATGGAATACGGGCCTCTGATATTGCCCAATACGCTCTTAGGTAATATCATAATATGCGGGAAAAATATCGTTTTTCATTAAAGGTTGCAAGATTATATTAAAAAAAAATCCAGCTTCGACGATAAAAAGAAAACTTTTCCTTTTAAGAGTGCGCCCTTCCTTTTTAGTATTTTAATATTTTTAGTACATTATCACTTTTTGATTATTGTTCCGAATATCATAATTATCCGAATAATAATATTGGTCCTAGGTATGTCTGGAAAACTCATTTTTTAATCCAATGGCCCGTCATGCTTTTCCAATATTATATTTAACAAATTTATCGAATGACTGAGATAATTTTATTCCGAATTTTTTTTATTCAATTTAAAAATTGCATAAAATATTTGGAGAATATTATTTGTTATCTATTTATTATTATTATTATTATTATTATTATTATTATTATTATTATTATTATTATAATACACTTTCTTTAAAAATATTGATTGGGACTTTCTTAACAACATTCCTGAACCGGATCTAATTTGGAATAATATCCTAGATGCGATTAAGATAGGGATTCTTAGTTTGTCCCTTTTAACTCAGGAAAAGAACACCGAAAAAAGTTACAAAATTCTTTTCCCTCAAGGGTTTCAAATGCAATTAAGATCTTATGAAAGGTAATAAAATTGAATCCACAATAGATTTAAGAGTAGGGGAGACCGGGGTAGGTGTGGTATAGGGATAGGTTTACACATTCGCTATACAGGGTGTTTCATAATTGGTGTCCCATCTTTAGGTCCAAATAACGACTCAAGGGGAACAGGTTGGGGGAAAATGAATATTGATTATTTGGTTTTAATGTCCCCTAATTCAGAATAAAAACATTTCGCGTCCCTGGGGGTGAAGGGGTAAATTTTGAAAATTTTAGGGGCACGGGTTAGACCCCATGTGTTATTTAGAAAGTTGTAGAGCATCATGTAAAACGTGGGTTTAGCAAAAAACCCGGTGAAAAAATCTTATCCCCTGCCCTTTATCGAGTGGGTAAAGTGAAAGGTATGGCTAGCTAATGTAGACAAAAACAAAAAAACTCATTAGAAACCTTTCACTTTACCCACTCGATATAGGGCAGGGGATAAGATTTTTTCACCGGGTTTTTTGCTAAACCCACG
>JAHWFO010057283.1:3077782-3128006 GCA_023313115.1 Rhysida immarginata | reverse complement strand
CGTGGGTTTAGCAAAAAACCCGGTGAAAAAATCTTATCCCCTGCCCTTTATCGAGTGGGTAAAGTGAAAGGTATGGCTAGCTAATGTAGACAAAAACAAAAAAACTCATTAGAAACCTTTCACTTTACCCACTCGATATAGGGCAGGGGATAAGATTTTTTCACCGGGTTTTTTGCTAAACCCACGTTTTACATGATGCTCTACAACTTTCTAAATAACACATGGGGTCTAACCCCTACCCCTAAAATTTTCAAAATTTACCCCTTCACCCCCAGGGACGCGAAATGTTTTTATTCTGAATTAGGGGACATTAAAACCAAATAATCAATATTCATTTTCCCCCAATCTGTTCCCCTTGAGTCGTTATTTGGACCTAAATACGGGACACCAATTATGAAACACCCTGTAGTTCACTTACTGTTGGTCGGAGCGCACCGCCATGTACCCTCATAACAGTTTGGAGTCAGTCGCGTGTAAGAACAGTGAAATAGACAACTTTTTAAAATTTTTCTTCTGATAAGTAAATTTTCCCACTAATGTATTGATAGTTATAGGATTTGTATAATTAGATCATCGTAACTCATTATTGTTTATCTGGTTAGACCATTCTTTTGCGGTTATTTTATGTGACCATCATAGAGCAGTCGTTAATCCAGGTTCATCCAGGGACCCAACTCGTCGGCTTCTAGCCATACAGGCCCTGGATGGACGTATTGGATTATCAGTACTAATAAAATAAAAATAAAAATATAAAAAATAAAATAAATAACCTTAAGAACAAAGCTTAGAGGCTTAGTTGTAAATCAAACACGGCGATGGGGCAAGTTTACACAGGAAGCATGGGGCAGATTTACACATTGTTTGAGGCCATATAAAAAATCAAAACCTGAAGAATAATAATAACTTCCCGGCTACGGGCCAAGTTTACACAGGTGAGATTACATCAAAAAAATTTTAATTTGAAAATAATATAAATTTAAGATAAGTTAAAGGCACCATACGGTAGCTTACAGTTTAATTAATGAATGGATATGAAAATTTAGTGAAATAGTTTTATTACTAAAAATTCAAAAGTAAAAAATAAAAAAAAGTGTGTAAACCTGCCCCGGATAATAAGAAATGCTAGGTTTCTAAATGCAATCACAAGATTAAGAACAACAGAAACATTTAATATGCCTCGTAATAGAGTTGGAAATAAGAGGATAGCAGATGCAGATTTCATAACCTATTTCATTGCATTCCCACATAGTAGTATCTGTGATGCTGCATTACAGTGTGGATTATCTATCACCACTATATGGTGAATTCTTCATAAGAAGAGATTTCATCCATTCCATTTAACACCTGCTCAAGCATTGGAAGGGCCAGAAGATTATTTGCTCCGGACTGATTTCTCCAATTTTGTTTTGAATGCATTAGAGGATAATGTTACATTTACAAATGGACGGATAAGGCAAAAATTACGAGGGATGAGTTGTTAACAGACAACCAACATCATTGGTCAGACAGTATTCCCCATTTTTTGCGGGAGGCTTCCCACCAACGTCAATGGTTCATTAAAGGTTGGTGTGCAATTTCGAATGGCAGCATTACTGGACCAGCGTTTTTCTGTCAAAATCTAAATGGTATTTGTTGTGTTGAGCTACTAACAAAAAGAAGTTTCTGTCTCTTTTGCTTTCCGAGATAAAAATCATGTGACCCTTAATTGGCGTCGAACATCAATTTTAACAATACCATGCCAGTTGCTAACAAATTTAGGATATTTGGCCATTACATATTATTTGAAACATCCTGTATATACAAAAGCTCCTATTGTTATTATTATTAAAATTTACCAAGCCGTAGTTTGTCAAGAATTCTATATAATTTACCAATTTGGTTCACTGGCTTTTAAATACAGGATGTTTCTAAATTAGCTCCCGTATTATACATGCTTATTACTCAAAACCTATTAAAGATTTTAACGTGATTTTTTTATTCACAAAGAAGAACTCAAAAAGTTTCTTAACATGCCTTAATAAATTTCAGTGTGCCCCCCCCCCATTTATGGCGTGAAGGACGTCAAAGCGAAACTCAATTTCCTCCCGTGTTCGGGTTAGCATTTCGGGGGTGATTTCAGCGATTGTTTCAATTATTAGGAGCTTTAGCATAAAGCTACTTATAAGAATGCGCCCTTGGTCTGTACGTTTATCCGTCCGTCCGCCGTTTGCACGAGAACTTGAAAACGGATTAACTTTTTTCAAATTCTGTTTTCAGAAATATGACTAACAAAGTCTTAGCTCGGCCGTATCAACTTTTCAGAATTTTTCGTGGACCCCTTCAAGTCGAATTCACGTGCTGAAACAGTGAGTGTAAAGAATATCAAGATAATGGCATGTCATATAGCAATCGATTTATCAAGAAGTATCAACATTGTTACTTTCTGTTCATCTTTTAAGCATTATTGACATCGGCGCGCGCACGTGAAATCGCTTTGTCGACGCACGATTGCTCAAGTGCTCATAATCTATAGTATTCTGTAGCGAAAGAATGGAGCTACTTATTGGTTTTATAATGCCTTAACTGTGTACCCTTTCATATTTCTACATTTTTTGACGTAGAAGGTTGAAATTCGGAATGTAGCTTCCTATGTGCATGTCCATCTGCACTATTTAGTTTGGTTTTGATTGGTACACTGGGGTCGGCATTACGGGGGTGGGATTCAGAGAGGACAACATATCTATGCGCTATTTAGGTATGTAAAGGCGTGAAATTCAGTATCAGATTCCTCTAGGCAAGATCTACATTACTGTGAAGTTTAGGCCCAAGTGTTCCATTGGGGTCGGATTTACGGGGGTGGTAGTCACGTGGTCTTTAGAACTATGCCAACATATGGTTTGTGATATATCATACGTTCGGAAATGATGAGAAAGAAAAGATAATATGAGCTTTTTTACATTTTCTACATATTACGTTCGAGAAAATTAATTTTTGATTAAAAAACTTGGGGAGAGTTAAAAAGTGCAGATAAAGGAGTAAAAATAGATGACTTTAGGATCTGCTACTTGCCTTACCTTACTCGAGGGGAGGGGGAGGGAGGATTAATTTTTTTAATAAATGTATAAATGTATTTCTCCTTCATTGCTAAAGCTCTTCCTTGGAATGTTTACAAGATTTTATTCTGTTCTTGAGAGTTTCAATGTAATCAACGTTGGTCTTGTACACTCTGTCTTTCACATATCCCCAGAAGAAAAAATCCAGAGGGTTCCCATTGGGTGAGCGAGGGGGCCAAGGGATTGACCCATCCCTTCTAATCCATCGTCCTGGAAAGTTCCTATCAAGGCACTGCCTAACTTGTACACCCCAGTGAGGAGGTGATCCATTTTGTTGGTAGACTATATTGGGCTGCAGTTCTTCCACCTGTGGAACCAGGTAGTTCTCCAGCATATCTAGGAAGGTTGCAGCGGTAATTGTGTCTTCGACGAAAATGAAAGGTCCGATTACTCGATCATGCATTAAACTGCACCAAACTGCTAGCCTGGACATGGGAGGAAATCGATTTTCGCTTTGACGTCCTTCATGTCATAAATGGGGGGGGGGGGCACAGTGAAATTTATTAAGGCATGCTAAGAAACGTTTTGAGTTTTTCTTTGTGAATAAAAAAAATTTACGTTAAAATCTGTAATAGTTTTTGAGTAATAAACATGTATAATACGAGAGATAATTTAGAAACACCCTGTATTTTTATGTTAAAGCAAAGTATATACTAAGCAGTTCTGAACTTTAATAAATGCCCTTATATTATTATATTTTCAAATAAATAGACTAGATAAAAAATGCTATATGTACAGGGTGTTTCAGAAAGGACTCCCCAACTTTGAAATGACATAACTTTATAACAGTGAGAGACAGAAAGGTGAAACAAGTGGTATGTTGGACAGACAGGTATGGAATTTCTGATACACCGGTTTGCAAAAATAGTTCCAATATTGGACATTAGAGGGCGTTGTAGTCACAAAGCAGTGTCCTTTAAATAGTGTATGAAAGTGTGCTACATGAAAAGATGTTCAATCACATTACAATGGTTTCGATATGGCCACCTTTCACAGCAATAACAGCAATAACCGAAGGATAAAGTTCGATCTAATCGGTGGTATTCGAGAACAATAAAAACACGTTGCTCCAATGAATAAGGCATGATTTTCTTCAATTTCCTACAATAACTAATTCGATACAACTTCCTTACACGTGTCAGCACTGAACAAGACTGACGAATGAACTTTCTGTACTTCTGAGTACTATTTCAAGCTTCATCTGCTTGTAGCGCCATCTATTAGTCAATATTGGAACTATTTTTGCAAACCCGTGTATCAGAAATTCCATACCTGTCTGTCCAGCGTACCACTTGTTTCACCTTTCTGTCTCTCACTGTTATACAGTTATGTCATTTCAAAGTTGGGGAGTCCTTTCTGAAACACCCTGTATGTTAGATTGGACAAAAATTAAAAATGAATTTACGGAAATATTTATTAATTTTTTCTTTTGCAATTCTGTAACGCTTCAGTTCCTTCATGCTTCAACTTCATAATTTTGCAAAAATTATCAGCCTGTACTCTTACTTGTAAATATTATATTTCGTTTTTCAACATACAAAACAATATTTTCTCCACGTGTGGAATTTTATTGTTTTGACTTCATATATATCCTAGATTTCAAAAGTAGGGAGAAAAACACTGAAAGATTTCACCTTTAAGAAATAAAAACACCAGAATGCATATTCTAGAATACATATAAGAGTAACAAAAAAAATAAACTTTACTTAAAGTAAGATGAGGCTTGGGTTATGAGAGCAGCGAGTTTTCTAGAAGATTTTTTATCCATATTTCATGCATTTCATGGAACAGAATGTCAGAATGCCTCCGGTGATATACATGTTTCATGTTTTTAAGCAAAGCAAGGAACCCTACAACCTTTTGCTTAAAGTTCACCTGATCTTTGTTCACCTCGATTGCGAAGTTAAGAACACAGCTGCCTTTATTATTAAAACGACAGACAACTATTTAGACAACATTCAGGAAGAAGCTCAAAAGAAGCAGCTACTCTCTCCTAAGAGCATCCGATATTCCTTATCCCATCTACTCAAATAGAGCAAATATCATATTAATCATTGGATAAAAAAATGCTGAAGAGTAGATTTATGGGATTTATAAAACGTAGCCTAAAGATGATGACCCTTAAAATTCATTGCTGCTTAACCAACAATTCAGTGCTAAATAGCATATTAAAGCAGTTGAGAAATCAATCGATAGACTGTATTGATTTCAGTAGTGTATTGATTTGAAATTTATTTTCTCTACATTAAGATGCATCAAATTATCAGAAACAATTTCCTATAGAATGTCATTAAAGAAATATAGCAAATATAGAAGTATAGAAAGAGTTTTTGAAATATTCAACCTGCAATGAACTTGCTTATTAAAAGCAAACATCGCTTTGAAAGCACAATTCATTAAATATTTAAAACATTTGGAATTTGAAAGCTATTTGAATACGTTATTTGAATACGTTATTTTATCATGTTTAATGGATTTTCAAAGTAAATCGATAACTTTGAGGCTGAATCTAAGATTACCTGGAGACAGATTATAAAGTTCCACAAAATCAAATATATGTTTTCTTAACTCTGGAAAGATATTTGTAATTCCTAAAATATCATTGGTTATGAGATGTGACAATTTAGATGCTGTTGGTTTTGAAATACTATTCATTATTAATAAGCTTGATTTCAGTTCTCTTTACTGATTTTCATCAACTATCACGTTCTCTGAAACGCATTTATAAATATTTCTCTACATGCAATGAGAGCTTGAATCACGCCTTCAGTTTTTTCACACCAGCTTATCAGATTTTCCTATTAACTGTTTTAAGTTAAATTTTTTTCTCATTCCAGAATGTTAGTAACACAACCTATCCTCCCCAGCGAGTAGACGAACTCTATTCCAAAGTGAAAAAGCGACAATACGCTGCACCTAAACTCTCAACTGCTCCTCAACAGACTGAAGGTAAAAATTACATTTAATCTTATCTGCATTTCACATATTTTTTTACCTCTCTAGCTATCCAATCCAATGACTTGAAATTTTATTTTTATAGCGATCTACGTTTATTTGAATAAAACATTTTCTAGTAATGTGAGTCATGCGAAATATGTATAACAGAATATTGGATAGCCCCTATATTAAGATTCAGACCCATTTTCTAAAATTTGTTTAACTGCAGTGTTGAATGAAAGCATAACTAATGCAAGTTATCTATAATCTATCTATGAAAAATAAATAGTATTATTATTATTATTATTATTATTATTATTATTATTATTATTATTTGTATTTGCTTGTACATTCTGATCTGATTAAATTAAATTATTATTATTATCATTGTTTGGGGAAGCCAAACTGGATCAAGTCCGGAAGCCAATCCCAGAGGCGGACCCAAGAGAGGGCCAAACCCAAGAGACTCAAATGCAAGGGAGAGAAAGTTACGCACTCGTGAGAGCATTAATGTTTGGGTGTAGGAATTTCCTTACTATGTGACAGATGTTTAGAATTGTGGCTTTCTGTAAGGTTTTGTATAAGTGTGGATTTAAATTTACTGTGACAGGCTTTTGTGTAGCGAGTGTGGAATAGCCCCAGTGGCAGAAAGAACGATAGGAACAATGTGTGCTCTGTTAACTCCCCAAAGGCGTTTTATTTTGTGTGCAAGGTCCGTATATTTAGTGATTTTTTTCAGTGTATGTCTTTTGTAAATTGTGTGTGTTGGGGATGGAGATATCAATTATGTAAGTCACTTTATTTTGTTTATCTACTAGTGGTCTGTTATGAGGGATGGTTTTGTCAAAATATAGTTTGTGTGTGGTGTTCTCTAAGACAGTGTCGGGGATATGTTTATAGTATGGAGTGTGAATGTCCTTTAGCTTGTGTATCTTAGCTAGATGTTGATGTATGATGTTGGCTACCTGGTTATGTCTGTGTAAATAATCTGTCTGCGTGAGTATTTTGCAACTGGATATGACGTGTTGGATGGTTTCCTCTGCGATATGGCATTTCCTACAAGACTCAAAGTCAAAGAGAGTCTTTGATAATATGTTTTCTGTAGCTTTTAGTGTTAATAACTTGGTCTTGTATGGCAATCATGATTCCTTCAGTTTCCCCAAAGAGACTCCCTTCACTCAACCAAAAGTTCGACAACTTTTTTGTCGACGTGCGGCTGGTTGAGGTCAGAAGGATGTCTACCGTGGAGTTGCTTTCCGAGACATGATTGAAGTTTAGTGCATGTTGTAGGAATGTTATGGGTGTTCTGCACGCTGTTCAGATTCAAAGGTGTGTATTTTGTATTCAGGTATTTTATATTTCGATAGATATTCAAGACTGCTTTGTGTAATGGTGATATGTGTTGTTCAGAATAAAAGAATTCTCTGAGCGACTGAGTCTGTTTCTGGTATGTCAATAAGACCTCTGCCTCCCTCTGAACGAGGCAGGGTGAGTCTTTCAATAGAGCTGATAAGTATGATGTCACTTCCTGGCCAGTTGCCTAGCGATTCCAAACATTAGGTTTAACAACGTGGTGTAAGGCCATAGAAAAGCATAGAGAAGTTAAACCTAAGTTTGGAATCGCTAGGCAACGGGCCAGGAAGTGACGTCACCACTTATCAGCTCTATAGCTGCGTGTGGATGGTGCTTTCTGTGCTTTGTAAGCAGTTTACGTTGTTTCCGCTCAAGTCCCTCAAGATCTGCGTGTGTCCACTGTATGACTCCAAAGGAGTAGGATGACCATAGCAGTTGAAAAGGACGTTAATACCAAACAAACCAAACCAAACCAAACCAAAGGAGTAGGAGAGTATTGGCGTGGCAGAAGTATTGATGGCCTTGATTAAATTTCTGGAATTTAAATGCGTTTTAAGTATTGTCTCTCCCCTGTGAAGATATTATTATTATTATTATTATTATTATTATTATTATTATTATTATTATTTCCATAAATTTTTATTTAGATTCCTTTGTAGTTAATAAATACTGAAGCAAACAAATTGGAATAGAGTTCGTTTTTCCAATCAAAAAGGATAATCCAGAAGAAATTTATGAACTGTTAACTGATAACTTTAAGAAAATTTACGAAATATCCAAAAAAAGGATGGTTTCCACAAAAACAAAAAAAACAACCGTAGATAACAGAATAAATGCTTTTTTGGATTGAAAAAAAAACGTACAATGTGGGTATTATGCAAAAAAAATAAGTATGATCTACAGCTTATGGATGAATATAAAAATATAAATAATTTTGTGAATTCTCAATTAAGAAATTTAAAAAGAGTTTCTTTTTATAAAAAATTTAGTGAGAGCAAGAAAAATAGTATAGAAACTTGGGACTTGATTAATGATTTGATGGGGGAACTCAAAAAAAAAAAAAAAGAACAACGAAGATGAATTTTTGAAAACCAATATAGAATTGATAACACTTTCAAATACACTTTGTATTTGTATATGACTTTGGATATTGAGATAGATGACATAGTAAAAATAATTAGGAATATGAGTAAAAATAAGGGACACAGACTCGTTGACATCCGACCCAAGGATATTATTAATAATGTTCGGACCGTAGCTAAACCCTTTACACTTTTATATAGTAGAATTTTACAAACTGGGATTATACCCTCTGATATGAAATACTGAAAATTAGGCCGATATACAAAAAAAGGGATAAAATAATATTGAAAATTATCGGCCGATAGCTATTGCTTCTATAATTTATAAACATTTTTGAAACTTGGATTAAGAATAATATTGAAGATTCGTGAACAGTTATAAGATTTTGAACGAGGACCTATATGGATTTTCGGGATTTTATTAAATATGGTGGATGAATTGAATCACTCATTTCATGGGGGCTTAAATGCCGCGATGGTGGTTTTTGACTTTAATAAAGCTTATGATTTAATCGATCTGAACATATTGCATTGCAAGTTGGAGGGCTACGGAATTATAGGCAGTATCCTTAATATAATCAAAAATCTGCTAACAGAAACAATACAGGTTGCTCAAGTCGATGAAATATAAAGTGCGGAAGTATATATCAGCAATGGAATTCCTGAGCCCGTTGCTCTTTAACTTGTTCCTTAATGATTTACCCACGCATGTGATAGATTTATTTTGAACTGATAGATCCAGAATCTTGAAGAAAAAAGATTCTAGAGATATTTGAACTTTTGCCTTTAACTAGTAGAGAATCACTTTTGAATAATTATTTTTCATGATATTTATTTGATTTACCTTTGGGTGATAATGGGATTGTCCACAATTCTAAAAATTTTATAGCTTTAAAAAATATTGTAAAAAAAATCGTATGCGTTTATCTTTTATGCACTCTGCATTGTTTCCCTTGTGAAATTCATACAGCAAGCAACGATGAATTTGGACTTTCCTCGGGTTTTATGTCGTTCATTTTGTTCTGCAAATCTGGAAGAAATAAAAAACACTTCTTTATACCAGAAAAAGCGACATTACTTTCTGGTCCTCACTTCCTCCATAGATACTGAATTCCTTGTATATATTTTTTTTTCTTCTAGAAATATTATGAATTTTGGTCAAATTTATACAACTTGTATATTTTCTGAATTCATAAAGAACGTTAGCGTTATTTCTTTTTTGCTCTATTGACCATATGTTTTCTACGTTGACGAAGTACAGTGATCACAATATTTACGGAACAGTTTATAAGGTATAAGGCAAGTGACTGTTCTGAACGCTTACACTTATATACTCCCCCCCCCCCCCAATTTCAATTAACTCGCCAACAAATTTAGTTATTTATCTTGCAATCAATATGAAACTCGCATCCCTGTAAACTTGGTACAAATAAAAATTGTTAGGAGTGTTCCATAGGGCATTTGGGGTGTCATTGTAAAGAGTTTGACGAGTAGATGATAAAAATACAAAGGAAATTTGAGAATTCAGAAGTGTCTCACTTAACGCATGACATTTTCTGGCGAAAGGATATCTCTATTTTTTTCTTTTTTTTTTAATAAAAAAATTTATTCCTTCCTATTCCTCGACAGGGTAATATAACTTCGCTTACTCGACCCTTTAATATATGAACGGTTCTAAGACTTAGCAATTCATTTTAGGTAGTATCTGCGCGCCTGATTCATCTCATTTGGTCAGTTAGGTTAGCGATAATGCTTAGGAATATTGACTTACGTCACTACTAAGAGGCGTTAATCTCCTGGAAATATTATTTTAGCAAAGCTGTATTAAATAATTCGGTTTGAAATTTAAGCCTAAAATTGTTGTCGCGCCCCTTGGCAGATTTTTGTAAATTCAAAGTATGAAAAAACAATCGGTTTCTTTACTGTTGACACTTTTTGGTGCATTTTTTATCCGGCTAAACTTCCTGAAGTTTATTTTGTTTCTAAAAGTGATTTTATTTATTGCAATTTGGTATACTCTTGTTATTGAGATTATATTAATACATTTAATAAATTGAATATGGACTTAATGGCGTTAGGTTCCGTAATAATGCTTTACTGTGTTAAGTTTAAGCATCTTTAAAAAGTATTTACTATTCTCGATATAAATTTCAAACTGTTAATAGAAATTCAATTGTGTATTTTGCAGAGGTCGAGATGAGTCCCGACCACTACGCTAAGAGCGACGACTCGTACTCGGCCCAGTCTCAATACACTTGGAACAAGCGCAACTACGGAAGCGTGCCTTCTTACCGCCGACCTCCGGCCGATTACGACCACAGCAGCATCGAATCCCCGGAGACCAGGGGCAAAGTGTACGACTACTACAATCACCCAACATTGCTTATTCAGGAGCGACACCAAGGTATGCAGAATCACTAAAATTTCAAAACCACTTAAACGCTATGGAATTGACCACGAATGAAACTTGGCCTTTTAAAGCGACAGGCATAATATTTAATATTTCAATAAAATAACACGCTTGTTGCGTTTTAAAGAGGAAAAGTGAAATAATTTTCTGACATCAGGAGTTTATTAATATTTTTTTAATCAACAAAAGTTAATTATGAAAGCTATTTCCTATTGTAATTCATTTTAAAATTCATTTAATCTATTCGGGTGTTTTTGCATTTGTATTGCTTGGCTAACGGTCGATTTCATCAAGTCGAAA
The DNA here is from genome assembly GCA_023313115.1 of Rhysida immarginata. Classification (NCBI taxonomy): domain Eukaryota; kingdom Metazoa; phylum Arthropoda; class Chilopoda; order Scolopendromorpha; family Scolopendridae; genus Rhysida; species Rhysida immarginata. Next base: position 3,116,832 of record JAHWFO010057283.1, on the reverse strand, counting down.
GTCGCCCGGCGATTGGTAGAATCGACATTAAACCGAGATTTAAGCGGCTACCAAGTTTGATTTGCGTCAGTGTAATCGGGCGTTAATAATTATGATTTCGGAATTTGTATTGTTCAAAATACCACGAATCAATACATGGCGTAAAGTAGAAGAATCTTTGAGTTCGGGCCTCTGTTTACTTGTTAAATTCCCTGAATAAACCCGTTTTATAAGTAGGATAAAGATTAATGATTATTTTAGGGAATGTCTCATTTCAAATTGACTTTCTGCAATGAGGCCACAAAGTTGAAAAAAGAAATCCGTTCGGCTATTGCAATTTAATGCAAAGAAGGCTTTTTTTTTTTCTTTCAAAGGAAATGAGTTTTGAGTAAAACTTTGAGTTAAATAGTTTTATTTAAATCGTTCAAGATATTTTAGATATTAAAATTCTACAGTATATGAGCAAGCTGGAAAATTAATTATAAACCTTAAATGACCGAGAATACTAAGGCACAGGTGAAAAGAACAAACTGGGAGTTTTATGCAACTCCTGGTGAAATTCGGTTTCTTTAGTGATATTCTTTACAGGTATGATTTTACAGATGAAGAATTTCCAGATCCAAATAAAAATATTACTTAGTATGCATTCGTTTTTACAATTACATAGTTAACAGTTTAATAGAAGCACCATATGAATAAATATAGAGTTGCTTCTTACATCCAATTCATTTTTAATGCGTCGTGGTATCGACTTTACAGGGAAATATTCTAATGAAAATCGATCCCATGTTAAGCTAAGTGTATCTTATAAGGGAGAATCGGGTAATGGCGCACTATGATGGTCATATTTCCGATGTGTCCAACATATTTCGGTACCTATCGTTTTTATGGCTAGGGCCGGTTAGTGGATGGTGACATAACAGTTAGCCTAGTTGATGTCATCAGTTAGACTGTTAACCCCATCCGCACTACAAGCGATGAGCTAGCAGACTAGCTTATGTGAAACATGAGCTAGCCTAAGTAATAGTGCGTACAAACCTGGCCTATCATAAGCGTATGGCATTGCCGATATATTAATTTAAATGTAACAAATACACAGTCAAGCCACGTTATTATGACCACCTCCTCCTTTGCTGTCAGCCTGTAGGCAATAAAAAAAAATTCATGTGGCGTAAACTCACTTGGTGATATCTATATTCTGAACTTTCGATTTCCAGGAACCTCTATCATTCCAAAAAATCTATACGTTTCTAAGAATGGAGATTGTTCTTAGAACTTGGAAGGGAAATTTGATCAGCACATTCGGATAATCGGTATTAGAAAAAGGTCGAGAAGCTTGGACAAATGAACAGCGATTTCATCTAGCTCATGTTTCTTAATCCCGATTAATGCGTTGAGCTAGCTCGACGTTGCATCTTGGGTATCCACCATTCCATTCGTAGTAAGTTTAATGAACATGGTGGTATCACTCACTTCAACATCTGTTATGGATAGTTCAATAAAAAGAAAAGAAGACTGAAGCACGGATGAAGTTCGAATCCTGATTAAATTTGGGAGAAAAACATTGATGACATTTCGTACGGAAACTTATGAAAAATACTTGTACAGTCGGCCGAGGCAGTTCATTCAAGGAATGGGGGTGATAGCTTTTCTTGCTTAGCTTTGTTTGAGATAGCTGAAGCAACTTTTATTAATAAAGAATAAAAAATTTAAATGAATAAATGATGAAACAAATTTAATCAGCAATAATCCGTGTTCATTAGGAAATCACTTATCACGGATTAGTAACAATCCGTGTCACTAATCACTAATCCATATGGCTGAAAGTCAGACTTGAGAGGGGAATTGTGCGAACATCTTAGCCTAGAATTTTAAAATCTGCATTTTAGGGTCTGTATTGCTGTTTGAAGAATAACGAGAAAAAAGTCCGATAATAGCAATAGGTAGCGTCTTTATTGTGCGTTCGACGACGTTTCGAGCATCACCTCATCCTCTTTGAACGACTGCTGTTTTTCTTTTTGTAATCGAAATTACCCGTCCGCCATTAACCGACTTGCCCCTAAATCCTGTCAAATCGTTAATGGGGAAGTTGCATTCTTCAATATAATAATATTCTTTACCTATTACAATTATCTCACTTTATTTACAGATAAAATGAACTTGCTGTAAATCAATGAATTTTTTTAAAATTTATTTATTGGAATCTAATACGTCCGTCCAGGGCCTGTATGGCCAGAGGCCGACGAATTGGGGCCCTGGATGGACCTGGATTGACGACTTCTGTATGATGATCGCAGCAGCCGGGGGGAGGGGGTGAAGATTGTCTGTCACTGATGATGGTCGCCCATCCAGTGACTAACCGTGCTTGATGTTTCTTAACTTCATAGAAGTTGGTCTCCACGGAATTTTGAGTTTTATAATTCAGAATCCAGTTTGTATGTCTTACGAATCCAATTACAAACCCTATTTATTTATATTTAGTTCGCACTTACTGTACTTTTTTTTTTCTTTATAAATTTCAATTTAATATTAGTTTTCATTTATCGGATTTCATTTGTTTTAAAGCATTATCTTTTTAAAGAAGTTCCTTCCTAAAACGTTGCTTCTCTAATAGGCGCTTCTATCTGTAGCAAGTCTTTTTCTGGAACATGTTCTAAAATTTCATATTTCAGTTAGTAGACGATAAAACAACTTTTGAGCAAAGCAAAAATGAAAATGCAATTCAGCCAATTTTTAACTGGAAAATTGTATGAATGAGGGGGAAAAAACCTTGACGAAAATGTAAATATTTTTTCCCCAATAATTACTGTTCGCATTGTATTAAAATCCATTAGACACTACAAAGGCGATTGTTATTTCATCGGCAGAGCAACATTTGTTATCGGTAATCCAACAAAATGAATTTTCAGTTGAGAATGAAAATCCAAGCACTTAAAGTGGCAGAGGAAAACTTTCCACAATCTTCACTTCTAAATCAATTACATTTGCCTTTGATCCCTTTTGTAGCGACAGCACTGTAAATCCTCCATTAGCGACCAACATCGACTCAAGAGGAGAAATACGTACTCGCGTCGTTTCTTCTCTCCTCCTCCCTCTCCCATTTCTCCTTTTTGAATTGAGAAAGTGATCGATGCCATTTGAGAAGGAAACTTTTTTTTTATTCAAATATACTGAAGAAAAAAAAGAAAAAAAATGGAGTGGGAATAAAAAGATTGGTAACGAAGAGGGGACGTAGCAGTGATGGATAGAACGCAAAAAGAGTGAGGATGACGACGTGAAAATAGTGGTAATGAGAAACGGAGAGTTCCCTAAAGAAGAACTTGTAAAGTTTAGGGAAAAAACCTAATACTTATTTGTACCAAAAATATAATTCATTTTTTTTAGATTTTTTTTTCCTCTTTAAAATATCTTGCCGCTACCGTTTCTTCAAGAAACCTCTTTACTCTCTATATAGAGGAAGAAAATTGCTAATTATAGACCTTATAGATCTAGAGGAACGTAACGCTAAGAAAAGAGAAAGGAAACTAAGAACCTTATCTAAAGAGCCATAGAGCTTTTTATTACATAGCAGGTGGTTCCTTCTCTGGCGAGCAACTCTTAATGCCAGTCACGTTCAATCCTGTCACAGTGAGACGTGATACTGAAAAGTCAGTGGCAAATGGGAGTGGGGGCGAAAAGGCCAAAGCCTGCAACGGCTGATGGAGAGGGCGCGAGTGACGCATTCGGACTGATTTGTGCGCCGCCTCGTGCCACCCGGTGCTCATTTGTTGCTGCTGCTCGAGGACTTAGTTACTCGCTTCCTCGTGTCGCCAAACGGGGGGGTTGAGGTAAGGGTGGGGCCAAAAGCCATCGCCAACTCTACCATCGACGGACGGGCAGCTGCTCCACGAAGAGGCCGGAAAGGAAGTAAGGAAAGGGGAGACAAGTATTTGGCTCACAGGCTTTTTTTCCCTCCTCCCTTCACTCTGTTCAAGCTGTTAACAAGCCTAAAGTGATCTCTTATCGTTTGTCACGCACGTGCTCACCGTATGTTACCCCCTTACCTTCACCTCCATTGTCTTATTGTTGATTCCCACATTTTCATTTTTCTTTCGCTCTCTCTCTCTCTCTCTAGACTAATTGCGTTTCCTCTTGTTAAAGGGCCTTTACAATTGGGCAATGCAATAATTGTTTTGAGCAAATAGAACTATGTTTGATATAATAGTGATATTACTGTGGAAGAGATTTCCGCTCTGTATGACCGCTTTGGTCAGTTTGTAAACAAGTTAGCGTAATTAAGACCTCAACTGAAAATTGTTATAAAATTGACAAGGAATATTCGAAATAGGCGTTCAGCTTTTTGCAATAAGTTTTTAGTTAATATGCTTGAGGTTTCGAAAAATCATTAAATACAGGGTCTCCCAATGTAACTATTCAGTTTCATTTAGGAAAATCGGCCTCGGTGGCTCAGGGGTTGAGTGATCGCCTCTGATGCCCGAGGACGCGGGTTTCGACTCCGGCCGAGGACGACGAGGATTTTTTTCAGGGGGAAAATCCTGAGATCACGCACTTCCTTCGGAAGGGAAGTAAAGCCGTTGGTCCCGTGTAGTCGTTTGCCGGCTGCACGTTAAAGAACCCTTGCGAGGCAAAATTTGTGGCCCTTATAACGCCGTCTTGAAATGACCATGGCAGTTGAAAAGAACGTTTTTACCAAACAAACCAAACCAATCATTTAGGAAACTGTACATACATGAAAAGGGCACATACGAGGCATTAGATATCAATAAAGGTCAAACTGGCCGCCTTGTATGTCAACTTACAGATACCACCAAACACTGTCTCTGCATTGGATCAAGGGTGTTAATCGCCTCCACAATTCTTTGATGCAGCAGCTGCAGGCTTGTGATTTTACCCCTTACTTAAGGGACTTCATGTAATCCTGCGCAAAGAAGTCTAATGTGACCAGAAACGCGGTGAGCCTCTACTGATCCACCGACAAATGGAAGCACGTGGGCCCCTTTCAACGCCTCACGAATGCATTGGACTGTGTCGTCAGGTGTTAATGATCGTCCAGGACGTTTCTCATTAAGCACGTAACCTATTCGTCTGGATTTTTTTTTACAAGCTGTCTGCTATTGGACCTTGTTAATGGCTCTTTTCCAGATCTTCGATGGACAGCTCGCTCACTTCCTCGAATGTTTTTACCACCAAATTTCCAGAAAGCAATGGCTATTCTTTTTTTGTACATAGAGCGTATATTCAAGCACAGTGTTATACGGAAATGAATCATTACTTTTGGGGTACCCTGTATATAATACGCCAAATAACAGAACTTGTGACTTAACCTTTGTTTTTTATTGTGTTTTTTAAAGTCGAATTATGATTTTTTTAATATAAGATTTTCATGGTAAAAAGGAATTTGATTATTTTTTCTGACCAATAAGTAATTAAAAAGGCCACATTAAAATATAGTATAATAAGAAAACTGAAAAGAAAATAGCCCCTGAAGAGGAGACTTCTTAAGTAATCTGGCATAACTGATGACTGAGTAGGATGTTTATAGAAATTAAGATATCGATATTCAAGTTTAGTGGTCTGCATTGTTTTGAAAATAATGCGAATATACTGCTAATCTAAGTATAGCATTTGAGATGGCAAAGATATAAATACCTTGCGATTATTTCTAAGCTGAAATCATTGATAGTCAGCTTTACTTCGTCTTGGGATTAAAAATTATACTAAATCAGATGCTATCGTCCAACAGCGAAGTCGTGTGAATCGCTCCTCCTGCAGTATGTCACACGGTCTTGACATTGGCTAAGTTCATCAGTCAATCAGCGGCTGCCTTAGCCTCATTGCACAGGTTTAATGTGTGCTATGCTCAACCGTGCTCAAGCAACGTATCAAACAAGAAAGTATCACTATTCTTCTGAAGAAAATTAATTCCGCATTAATTGAAAAAAAAAGCATTAATTTAAAGCCTATCAATTTTTAACATTAACTCATTTAAGAGCAATCTCAGAACTAGGCTAAATTTCACTTCAGCTGGTTTCAATGGTAACGCAGTGATTGATAATCCTCATGATTCGCTGGTTGGAGTGTAGATGCAGAGTCCGCCAAAAAATGTATCCACATTTCAACAAAAGAAAGACGTGTAGAAACATTGTAATAATAAACTTATTCAAATATCACGAGACGAATTAAAAATTACCTTTGACATCTAATAAGAGCTGTTGATAGGGTTTGCCATTAGCTTCCAAACACTTGATAGTATCGCTGCTAGAGCAACGTTGCCCAAAATATCGAATAGGATTGCTGTACATGCCGTTTCAATTTCTTCTCGATGGGCCGCCAATTTATCTGGTGTTTGCTGCGATACACGACATCTTTTAGTCCCCCACCCCTCCACGATATAAGGAAAATTCTAAAAACGTTAAATCAGGAGAACGTGTGACAAACTCATTTTAGTGGACTCAGGATTTAAACAAAATTATCATTATTTTTGTAAAAGGATTATAGATACTGTATACGTATATTTTAACGTAATATAAGTATATTATAAATATTATTCTTATTTTTAGCCTGATGATAACATTCATAACTTTTCTGTTCTCCTCCTTTCTATTTTCTTCCTGCTCTATCAGGTTTGCTTTCCGAGTTTTTTTTTTTCCTATTACATTTCCTTTCTGTCCTAGTCTTGTGCACGACGTTCTTTTCTGCGCGGGATCTTTCTTTTCTATCTGTTTCTTTTGACCTCTTTCTCGCTCTGTTTTCTTTCTCTCTTTTGGCCATCTCTTTCCTTCATTCTTTTTTATTATTCTCTTCTTCCTCTGGTCGTCTCTCCACTTTTTCATTGCTTGCTTTCTTTCATCCTCAGTTCCTGACCTCATCTATCACACGACGGACTCGAGTACCTCGAACGAGTCTTCGCCCGATGAACAGCGTCGGCCGAGGCGAATGAGCAGAGGCCGCTACTCCAGTCCCAGGCGCTCGTATATCAACAATGACAGAATAAACAGGTAAAATTCTCCCTTCCACCACCACCACCATCACCCCTTACCTATCTCCTTTATTTTAACCGTATAACTTTCCTTCTTTAAAAAAAAAATTGTTAAGACAACAAATAATAGTTTGTACTGAACATTCAAAATATTGTCAAAAAACGAAAAAGGAAAAGTAAATCAGTTCTAATAATTTAAGAACCGTAGATATATTGGAATTTCATCTAATACTGTGAGAGTCTTAAATTTCTGCACTAAGAAATTTTGAGAAACAAGTGTCTCCGAATTTCATTCCCACAATATGAATTTACACCTTGTTTACTACTGTTCCTAAACGTGGCTTTAAAAATGCAGATATTCTTTGATGACTCTCCTTCATTAAAAATTCATGTAATTCGCTTGGAATTGTGTGGCCGCAAACTTATTGATATTCAAAACTTATTTTCGGAGAATTTTATTATGAAATAATGATTTCTGTAGAATTCTAGCTTGATCTTCTTCATTTTACGAGGATAATTATTGAATTTAATGACTCCATGTAAATTATGTTGAAATATGCTAGAAGTATCAAACATTAAATCAAATTTTATTTTTTTACAAAGAAAACGAATTTATCGCTCTAAATTAGATTTAAAAACGGGAAAGCTATTGTCTGGTGTAAAGAATTTAATAGAGAAATCTCATAAAAAAATTAATATAATATTTATTTTTAAAAACATTGATTTCGCCATGTTTCTATTTTTGGCACGTAGCTGGGGATTGAAAACTCCCTTATCAATGTATATGCATCAACATTATTACAGTGATTCAATTGTTGCATTAAATGTTTTCCTCATGTTCATTAGTCCAACAGACAAGTCACGAGAATCACTTCTGCTAAGTTCATCAACCAATCAGCAACTGCCTTAGCGTTCACATTTCCTGTTTAAAGTGGACTTTCTTCAACACGTTCTGAAGCAACAGGTCAAACAAGAAATGTTGAGGAAAATTAATTTCGCATTAAGTGCAAAAAAGACCTTCCAACAGTAATTCACTTAGCAATCTCAGTAAGAAGCTAAAGTTTACTCCAGCTTGTTTCCATGGTAATGCGGTGATTGACGATTCTCATAATTAGGTGGTTGGAATATAGTAGAAATAATTTCATATGATACATGTCAGGGGAGTTTTAAATGAAAATTGCTTCTAAAATGGAAATTACCGCATCAAACCAATCCTGTCTGTGACGTCATTTGTGAACAACCTCGATGTATAGTTATCTCAAGTTAACTTTGCAATGAAGAAAGAAATACTGTGAAGATCATTAATTCCGGGCTCCGAGTTCATTACCGAAGGGATCATCTGTAGACTAAACTAGACATAATAAATGGACATGGATTACACATACTAATAAGTAAATTTTTATATCTGGTATATTTATTGGATAATTATTTAAAATAAATACTTGGAACTGTATTTTACATGAGCATGAAAATTGGACTGTAGTTATTCCTTCTTGCAAATTTAACTTGAGATGGACTTTACTTTCAAGTCTGTCTAATTCGGGACTCATCAACTTTTTGAAAGTGCATAATTCATATAATAATTTTTACCCCATTCTCTCTAAAACGTATATTATAGATATTTTTAATATACTAATTTTATGTAATTATTCTGTCGTCCGTCTGAAACCTTAAATCGCCCACTAAGATATTGTTACTGCCCAGAATGAAGAGCCGCCATGATCTAAGTGTTCAGAATTTTTACTTCAACCGATTAAAATTTTACCTTTCACCTTTTCCACATAATGTTAAACATAACAAGTTCAACCAGCGATCTTGATGTTGATCTCAACGCTTGTAGCTGTTAGGCCTCATGACTTATGCTGCACAGCAATTCATGATTCCAAAGACTCTTCTCACTCCTTTTCGTGGCTAACATCATTTGCACTTTGACCCCCCCCCCTAAATTAAGCGAACATATATACAAATACTGGATTTCTGCTGAAAATAAGATGTACGCGGCGAAACTTGTTTTTATTCAGCAAAGACGGAGCTGGTATTTGATAGAGATTTCCATATAATTTCCCCACATAGATATTGGTCTCCCTCCCCCCTCCGAACATAAATCCTGGCTACGCCCGTGCATTTGCGTTCTAGAATCATAAATCTCACATTAACAGTTATTTCTCTGGCTTGCGAGATTGTCATTGATATTAAGACTTTTTTGAATTGTTTAAAAAATTATATATACGATATGCTGAGTAATTATACATCCCTGGAATTTTCATTAAAAAACAGTCTATATGAGCATAGAGTTTACCTTTAAGTTGGCACTCTTTATCGCATTCTAGTGGGCGAGTTGTATGAACAATCAGCATTAAAAAGATTATTTATACATATTTGTAGTTTAAGCTGTAGATCATCCTAAAGAATTTTCGTTTCTTCCTAAGATGGATGCCTCACATGGAAATGCCTGCAACAGAAACCCCTCTGAACTATCAACAAGGAGGGAAATATGTCAATGGTCCTGAAACCAAATCTCCCGAAAGGGAACGGGGATCAACGACATTTAGGAATGGTACGTAGAAAAAAGGTTCTGAATTATTTAAGAAAGACGATTGCATTTGCAAATTTAACGTAAGTTTTATAATAATGGATTGTGGTTTTTTTATTTTTGAAATGGTTTGTTAATGTTGGAAATTTCATCGGAAGTTTTTCATAAAACCTAAGAATAGTTTATTACTTTCTGGACGTACGTCGTAGAAACTAAGTTCCATTTAGTAGTACAAAAAAGTACACCCTCCACAAAAAAAAATTGTTACAAAAAATCTTCATACCTTGAACTATTTTTTACGTAGAATTCACAATCTTGAATACACTTATAGTGGGGAACAAGTTTTTGTTTGCCCTCTTCCAAAACGTTGTCACCACGTCGGATAGGTTCACCTACCCAGTTATCGTCGTTGAACTTCTGGCCACTAAGGAACGACTTCAGGTGCAAAAAGAAAAAAAAACATGAAAGTCGCCAGGTAAAAGTGGTCAGAAGTTAAAATTGCCTTCAAAATGGTGGGAGTTATGTAGAAATATCTTCAAGCTATGGAGATTGGGAGATTGGTTTTTAATATTTTTTTTACCTGAATGTGTACTTGCTTTTTTTTTGTACTACCACACGGAACTTACTTTCTGGACGTATCTCGTAGATACACTGATTGGAAGAAAGTAATTGGACACTTTCGATTTTAGACGTTTTGTCGAATATCTAGAAAAATACTTGACGAATGATCTTGAAATTTCAGGGGTGTAAAAAGGATGTTACACCTCATATATTTCGGGGAAGGTTTTCTCCAGAAGGCAAATAGGGGACCAGCAAAGAAGTGAACCAAAAAAATAATGTTTGGAATCACCATGTAAAAAATAATGCTTGAAATGCATTGTAGCTGTAACATATGCTTAAGAGGCTTGGTTTACTTTTCTCTGTTCATTTGTATGAGAATAGCACGTATATTCATGGAGATATAAAGGTTTCTTTAAAAAGGTCGAAATGTTTTTGTAAGTTTTTGTTTATAACACGCAGGATTTTCAACCCAATGCAATGCCATTTTCAGGAAACTTGACAAACTACAGTACAGACAATACCCTGCAATCAGAATAGAAAAATATTAAATATTTGATGAAATATGAGCATTTTTACTATATAATGTTTAACTGCGCATGCGTTACCAGATTGTCTTTTGCATAATTTCTTAGCCAAATGTATGGAGCTACTCTTGTAAAAAGCCCAAGCAAATATCTTGAAAATTCAGAAAGATATCGTCGATAGATTGAGTTGAATTTCAGTTGCTCTCAAAAATAAACAAAACGATAAGGGGTTTTCTCCAAATTTTTATTTTTGGAACGGACACCAGTATCAACTTCTTCTCCTTATGCTGACATGAAAAAATATTGACTTCATATCAGCGTAAAAAGAAGAAATTGATACTGGTGTCCGATCCAAAAATAAAAGTTTGGAGAAAGCCCCTTATCGTTTTGTTTATTTTTGAGAGCAACTGAAATTCAACTCATTCTATCGGCGATATTTTTCTTAATTTTCACGATATTTGCTTGGGCTTTTTATAAGAGTAGCTCTATACATTTTGCTAATAAATTATGCAAAAGACAATTTGGTAACGCATGCGCAGTTAAACATTATTTAGTAAAAATGCTCATATTTCATCAAATATTTAATATTTTTCTATTCTGATTGCAGGATGTTGTCTGTACTGTAGTTTGTCAAGTTTCCTGTAAATGGCATTGCATTGGGTTGAAAATCCTGCGAGTTATAAACAAAAAACTTACGAAAACTTTTCGACCTTTTTAAAGAAACCTTTTTATCTTCATGAATATACGTGCTATTCTCATACAAATGAACACAGAAAAGTAAGCCAAGCCTCTTAAGCATATGTTACAGCTACAATGCATTTCAAGCATTATTTTTTACAGGGTGATTCCAAACATTATTTTTTTGGTTCACTTCTTTGCTGGTCCCCTATTTGCCTTCGGGAGAAAACCTTCGCTGAAATATGAGGTGTAACATCCTTTTTACACCCCTGAAATTTCAGGATAATTCGTCAAGTATTTTTCTAGATATTCGACAAAACGTCTAAAATCGAAAGTGTCCAATTACTTTCTTCAGTGTATTAAATAAATTATACTTTTCAGCGAAAGAGTTAAAGTTCCGACTTCAATTATTAGACATTTTGCAAAGTAAAATTAGCAAGGTCTAACAATTGTTATTGGAAATTTAATTGGGTCGCCTAGTCAAACTTTCGTTGGACAAAGTATAGTTATTAATTTCAAGATCGTCAAAATTATATTCATGTATAATCCTTAAAGGTTTTTGGAATGAGTTATTTCAGAAACAGTGACTATTTATCCCTTTCGTTTTAACCATGTATCTTTTGTTACAAGAATATTCAGCCTCTTTAAAATATTATACCAGCTTACACGAAAAGTCGATTCACTAGAGGCATTAGAGAAAGTAAATTCTACATTAGTTATAATTACCATTTTTATAATCATTACGTTGATTGTAATCTATTCTTCGAATGAATTTCGGATATAAAATTGGTGTGCTTTATTTCCTGAACGGAAACCACAAAACAACTTTCATTGTACTGTTATTAGTTAAACAAGTGTTAATCTGCATGATGAAAATTTATCCCATTTCAGATAATAAACTCGGAAATGTCAAATACAGAAATTATGGAAAGGCTGCGTTAGAAGATTTAGAATCAATGGCTCAATTACCTTGGTAAATTTTCAACCCATTCAAACCAGTTCTTTTCTTTCCCTTCTTTAAAAAAATTTTTCTTCATTAAAAAAGTTTATTTTTAATATTGATTTGTAAGTATTGAAAATCGAATCATGACAGTTTCATGAAAACTCAAAATTTAAAAACAAAAAAAAGCCATTAATTTTTATGAAGCATGCCAAGCGTAGTTCGCCGATTGAAGGCTAATAATTGTAATTACCGAGTTGATTATGCTGAACAGGAGTTCTATTTGTGGTTGTCAGTTAATAGAAGGCTGCTACCACAGCTGGACATCGGCAATGCAGTGCTTTGTAATAATCTATTGCAGAGTAAATGATGTTCACGTACTAGATCGATTGTGGTCCGCTTTGGTAATAGTCTAATTAGTGCGTAATGTCACCGTCAACACGCCCAGTCGAACCGTAACGACGGCTTAGGAGGCCCCTCTGCCCGCTCCACTCACGCCTTTGACTGATGAACTGCCCGCCGCCTGCCACCATCGCCGCCGCTGACGACGAACCGAACGACCAACGAATCACTGAGCACGATCGCTTAACACACATACGCACACACAAGAACAACCTGATGAATTTTAATTGGTGAATTTGCGCTCTCAACTCTTTAATGTTTGGCAACCAAAGAGAATTCTCCACTTTTCCATGTCTGATTGTTTTTCGTTATCATAAACACCAAGAATTGTGCTCCAATAATCGAATTTAAAGGAGTAACCGCAGTGCAGGAAAGCCAAGAACCTAGAGTTATAGGATTGTAAAAATGTTACTTCCCTGCAGGAACCTATATGTAATATCCGTTTTTACAAAGAATTTGGCAATATTCTCAATATTTAGCTAAATTATTTTCATCACCTTAGGCTGTTCTGACTTTGTATCCGTCTCCAATAAACAACGTGAAGCATTCAATGGTATACATGAATTTATAACTTGGAAGGGTAATAATAAAACTTTAATGGGTTTCTAATCATCTCAGTATTCTTGCCAAAACGATTCGGGGAAAGATGCATTTGCATGTCAGATTATCACTAATTGCAAAAGAATGAATTTTGCGTATAGACTTGAATATAAGTTCATTCATTAATTAATGAAATAGAATAATATTTTGTTTATTACTGAATGATTTTATATTCGTTTATAAATTAAAAAGGATCAATTATTAAATAATAAAATAATAATTAATCCAATGAATCCAATGATGAGAGATTTTAAAGAAAGAATTGGAGGCTTGTAGATGAGCATTAGATGATTGAAATATGAAGAACTCGAAAAATTACGGTTGCGAAAGTTGAAGAAAACGTTCTTAAAGAAAGAAGAGTCGAAGTCTTCAAGTAATTTGAGTAAATTAAATTGATGAAATGAAATTGAATTTAAAGAACTGGAAGAAAACATAATGGGCAATTTGGAATTTTTTTTCTTTTCAAAAAACTTAGTTATATTCATTAATGAACTTTATTTTTTTATTTATTATTTAATGTTCTTTTATTTATAAAGGAGTATAAAATCATTCCTTAATGAATTACGTCGTTGCCTTCGTGACCGGACGAGACTGAATATTTCAACAATGGCTTCTGCCTCACCGTTTCGTCTTCGTTTTTAGGTCGGCAGGAGCCTCTGCCTACAGGGGACCCCAACCCAAATCCAGGGGGCCCACGAGTCTTGTGAAAACTTTTCAGCGATGTTAAAAACATTGTTACTGAATTCACCAAATCGGTCGTTCGGTTGCACGTTTTCTCCCCGATGTGATATGACTAATGCGCCTGTTATAACTTTCACTTACTTTTGGATGCACTATCCCGAATCCGAAGTCAAAATCAAATAATTCGATAAAATTGGCGACGGTAAATCGATGGCCACCGATTTCGCCAATACGGTACGATGCTTTTATAGTCTAACACAGCGCTTCTCAAACTTTTTTAAACAAGTACTACTTCCGTGAGGATCAGTAAACTGAAGTACCACTGTCAATGATTCTCTTCAAAGAAAAAGTAACTATAATCACTATAAATGGACTACACACCAATACCACTCAGCATGGTTTGAAGTACCACCAGTGGTACGCGTACTACAGTTTGAGAAGCACTGGTCAAACAGACAAGACATGAGAATCGCCCTCCTGCAACAGATCACGTGGTCATATTTTCTGTTCAACACGTGATCAAGCAACATGTCAACAAGAAGGTATTAAGATTCTTCTGAGGAAAATTAATTTCGTATTAATTGAAAACAAGGCTCTTTTAAAGGCCACCAATTTGATAGTATTTCATGTAAGGGCAATCTCAGTACGAGGCTAAATTGTATTCTAGATGGTTTCCATGGTAACGTAGTGATTGACAGTTCTCATGATTCGCTGGTTAGAGTTTATGACATTCATTCTGGCAGTGCAGTACCACACATTCTCAGCTGGTTTTACGCTTGTAATTTAGGTAGGTTTATCTTTGAAAAAGGCGAAACTGGTCGAAATTCTGTGCGTTTTCTTTCCCGAGGCCTCCCAGTTCATCAAGGAGGAGAGTAGGAGGTGTGTTTCTAAATTTTACCGGAATGGAGCTATATAACCAAAAGGCGAAATATTTTCAAAGCACGCCGATGGATGGCAGTTGGTACTTGTTTTGTGAGCTAGGGTACGAAATTTTACCGTGAATGAAGCAGTTCTCGCCTGTATGGATGCCGCTTTGTTAGAAGTTGTTGACGTTGCATTGCCATTTTCCATTCTTTGACGTTGCATAAAGAAATTCGTGCCAGTGGGTCACGCTCTCAATTCACAGTTCTTCTGATGAGTAAGGTGGTTGTGGGAGGATGGTCATCGAATTCTTTTGCGCTCAATGAATGTTGGGCGGGCGCGTTATCGTGATAAAGAAGCCAGTATTTTGCTCGCTACAGTTGCGGCCGTTTCCTTCAGACGTCTTCACGAAGGCGCCTGAGAATATCGCAATAGAACTGTGAATTGGTAGGGTAACCTACTGGCAATGTCTAACAAAACGGCATCTATACAAGCGAGAACTGCTTCATTCACGATGAAATTTCATACCATAGCTCACAAAGTAAGTACCAACCTCAATCCATCAGCGTGCATTTAAAGTATTTCACGTTTCGGTTATACAGTTCCAAGCCGGGAAATTTAGGAACGTGCCTCGTCACATTTCTTTCTTGAGTTTCCTTAATGTTCTAGTTAATTAATCTGAAGTATTAAATCGTAAGGAAGAAAATGTTTATAATGTAATTTTTCTATATAATACCTGAGATTATAACAATTTTTTTTACAATAGACGTACAGGGTACCTGGAAGCGAATTACGTTCATTTAAGCGTTTCTTTCTTAAAAGTTTTCAGGCTATTATTTGGAGGGAAGGAAAGTAGCCTTATGAATTTTCTTATGCATTTCAAAATTTTTTGCCGAAATTTAAATTAAATTTTGAATCGCTATAGAACTTTTCACCATCTTTAAAATTAAATAATGTTAAAACAGTTTATCGCTAATTGCAAAATAAAACATTTTGCGGATAGACTTGATGATAATTTCATTAGATTTGAAAATAAGATGAATTAAGATAGTCTAGTGCTAATAAGAAAACTGTCTTTAAAACAAGAGATTAATGATAAAAAATGCATTCATCTCCGTTTCGTGTCGGATTAAGAAAGCGGCCAATCTAGAGAAGAGCCGCATTCCCCATTAGACTTCTGAACGCATCTCATGTAATAGTGAAGGAGAGAAGCCTTTAGGGAAGCATCACCGAGTCTTCTGATGATTTGGGGGCAGTTTCGAGGTTTAATAAGATTAGCCTTCACTTTCCCAATGGGAAAATTTTTTTGGAAGCCTTACTTTGTGGTTAAACATTTATAATTTTCATTAATAATTTCTATTCTTAAATTACTGTTTATAAGATTCTCGACGTGTCTTGAATTATGCTTATTCTAAACTTACGGTTCTTTTCAGATTTATTCATTTTTCTTTTTTACTGATTAAATTTTAAGCTTTAATCTTAGGCAGTCAGTAAATGTAAGAAAATTAAATTAGTGTTCTCTTATTCAAGGAAACTACTTTTCATTTCTCGTGTATTTAGAAGGAATTTCGAATGATGTTACTTCTGCTTTAGCGAAATTTAAAGGTGTATTGTTGGAGTTTGATGAGATTTGTGTTACGAAACAGTTTTACGGATATTATGAATTATAATATCAAACACAAATGAGTTGTGTCACTCTATTATTGGATTAAATTATGAAGTCACCCTTTCTACAATATTTTATTCAGTTATTAAAATTATTTCAGTATTACAATACCTTATAGGATTGATATGAATTAACAAAAGTGAGATACTAAGTGACGGTTTTTTGCTTCTTTAACATCCACTAGCACTCGTCTTTTGGGATAAAGGGGATTGATGAGATCATCTCTTAATAGGCATTAAATTTTTAAACCCATTAACGTAATGAGGCTTTAAACCTCTTTACGACTTTCAACCATCTACTTTGTTTTCATGGTTAATGTCTTATCATGATAATGATCATTAGCGAACGCTCTTTATAAATTAAAGTTTATTTTTTGCCTAACCGTTGGTTCGACATATTGTTTTCATAAAATTAAATTGTCAAATGATAATTAGGTTTATATATATATATATATATACAAGGTGTCTCAGGACTCCTTGCTCGAACTTAACAGGGAAGTAGAGAGGATGTGTATGAACACCCTAGGCCAATAAACCGGTGGTCGGGAATGACTCAGTGTCCAACAATGGCGCATTGAAAGCTCACCAGCCAGGCCAAATGGTATCCAATTAATTTCTTTTATCAAGTAGCTTACAGTAAAGGTATCACAGTAAAGTGTTCAAAATAACGATCTCATGTCTCAAGACAAGGCTCACATTGCGATAATATCGAACCGTTCAAGTGTTCGAAGATTCCAGTCATTTCTTCAACTTCTACTGCAGCAGCTGCCACATGCCCCTCAAAATCGTCCACTGAAGAAGTCCATGCATATGAGGTCAGGTGACCGTGGTGGCCAGTTAATGAGACCTCCACGACCCATCTGTTTGGAAATCTGAGATTCAGGTAATCACGAACCTCGAGGATGAATTTGGGAGGTGCCCCATTATGTTGAAACATATCGCGCGAATCACCAAAAGTAACTCCTCCAAAAGCTCTGTGGAAAATGCGGTATGCGTGTCCAGTTAGTGGAGCAGGCATTGTTAGACACTGAGTCATTTCCGATCATGGGTTTATTGGCAAAAAGTATTCATATACATTCCCTCTACCTCCCTGCTAAGTTTCCATAAAGAGTTCTAACCATACGACAAAAAAAAGGTGATTCTTATTTTAAGAATCCTTTGATGATTTTTGGAATGCCGCTTTGTTTCGAAGATACAAGGCGATAAAGGTTTACGTAATATTACAAGTAAAGCTTCTTAATCGATAATAACTACTGAAAATTACTACCATCAATTAGGATGCATGAATCCAATCTTCTCATTGACTGCCGAGCTCTTTCAAGAAACAAGGGTTGTTTCGTATTGCATTACTCCCATCAACTATCCGATTTCTCAAATTATCTACATTTCCCACTGAAGTAATTTAAACTAACGAATTCAGGTAACCCCATAGAAAAAATCCAAGGGATTTATGTCCAGGGATCGAGCAGGCCATAAGTGAGGTCCACCTCGACCAATCCAGTGTTTTTGATATGTTGCATTTAAAAACTCACGAGCAACCACACTAAAGTGCGCTAGTGCACTATCGTGCATATATCACATTAAATTTCCTGTTGCCAGTGCTAAATTCGCTAGAAAAATAGGTGTGAGTGCAAAAAACAGCCGTTTTTAGTAATCAGAATTTTGTTAAAAGATATCGGATTTGTCAAAAAACCTTTTTCGCTCTGTATCTTCGGAACAAACCGGAATTCCCAAAATCATCAAAGGATAAAGGATTCTTAAAATGACTCAAAAAATCAGCCCTTGAATTTTTTCCTTATGTATAGTACAAACCCTATATATTCGATTTATATTGTCTTCGAAATTATCACAGATTTCAAATACGACCGTTATTCATTCCTTTTCCTGCACTTTCATTTATATTACTATCTTCTGTATCTAATTAATCACATTTTATAATTGATTTTCTAATTAGTCATTTTAAGCAATTCTGATGGGATATGTTGGAAGTTTGAAGTTCGATTTAATATTTCATTAAATCAGTTATCTAGCAAAACTTAGGTTTAAACCTTTTTATATCCATCGACTTAAGTGCAATCAATTTTTTTAAAGAATAAATTTTTTTTGCAATAATTTTATGATTTAATTACATAAAAATTTATTTACAAGTTTCCTTTAACATTATTTTCTCTAGTTATCATATGAAGAACAGACAACCCAACGGAGAAGAGAACTGTCCTGAAGACAACACGATCAGAGTTTGAAGTGAACAATGGAATTTCCTGTTATGATTGAAACTAATCCAAAATTTCTAGTGAAATTCCACCAAGCACGAAAATCCTGCATCGATACCAGAACCAAGAAGTCTTCGTAAAAGTCAGTGAGAAATGTTTTTCCACGACTCGGGCTTCATCAGACTTGGTTGATTTCCTCTGGTCACACAACCTGTGGGGAAAGGCGAAGAGTCCAACGACGGAGAGAAGTGCATTCGTAGAGGGGACAGCAAAGAGGGATAGAGCGTGCGTGACACATGTATATTTTTATACAAACCAACTGTGAACAGGAACGATCCTTGTCTCAATGTTTAGAGCCATATCAAACCTTGTTTGTGTTTTGTTTTTTCTTTTTGTTTTATAAGAAACCGAACTATCAAAGAGAAAGAACAGGAAAAAAAATAAACTCTTCAAAAAATTTGCAGTTGTATATATTTCTGCTGAAATTATAATACTGTAGTTCATTTTTTTAATGTTTTAATCGGGAACACAAAACAGAATTTTATATATACATATGAAGTGAGTGACTCTGAAATTTTCTTACCAAATATAAGATTCTAAAGTATAAAGAAGTTGAAGAAGAGATGAAGAAAGAGAAGCGACCTTAGTTGTACATAGTTGAAATCTATAGTTCTTTTATTCCGCCAAAGGAGGAAGAACTGTCTCTTGAAAATGCTACCGAGACTGTTTGGGGCGTTTGTGTTTCCTAAACGCCGAGACTTCACTTTGTGGTCTTTGTGCATTTGCTTCTCAGCCTTAGGTAACTATCAGAAGAAAAGAGTCAGAGAAATTGGTAAAAAAATCTTTTATAAATATTTGTATAACATTCTGTTGTCATCATTTGTTTTCAAAATTTTTACATCAACTTATTCTTCATTTTCATTTTGAATAAAAACTTGAATTTTATAAAATCAGAAAGAGTATTTTGTTAGACTTTTACATTACAACAATCTTTTGAATTAAGCCACTTCATCTCTCAACGAAACGAATGGAAATTTTAACAAGTAAATCAAATTTAATAATTTCATTTTTAGAAGTGCAAATTTTAAACTACATTGTGCTAACAGAAGCTCCTAGCACTAATATTGACTAGAGAAATTTGGTATGTTTATTTAAACTGAAGAATTAATATAACTCTTTGTACGAAACTTTGATTTAGCGGGCTGTCATAGGAATATTCATTTGTCTGACTTTTTGAAGTTGATTCATTTTTCCAGTAAACATCCCCTTTTAGTAATGAGATGTTAATCGGAAGCAAAGATAAACATTGAATATGACATTGTACAAGCTATTTAAAATCAATACATTATACTTGTTAGGTTTACAAGATTTAATGAATGTGAGTACTCTTGCATCTAGGGAAATCAATTGCGGTATGTTTACATATTTACATGAGCAGCTGTAACCATATTACTTTACAATTACATGATTTTCTCTTTAATTAATATTTCAGTTTTCTTCTTTTTAGTAAATATTTTTAAAGCATGCATCATTAGTTCATTAAAGAAACAGTCATGTTCAAAATAACAAATTATAATCCAGATTGGTATTGTTTTTAATCATGTTTCCATAAAATTCAGGTAACCAAACATAATTCTTTGATATTTAATCTTTCATCAACTTTTTACTGCTTCAGCCAAAAAAAAAAAAAAAATAGTCTAAAAAAAATATATAGCTTCCAGCAGGGCGCCGTAAACATGTGCATCAGTTAATTATGGAATTAAATTGCTCGGCCTTTACCAGTTATTTTTTACAAATTGCTTGTTTTTAATCATTAAATTCTCGAAGGCCTTATTATAAACTAATGGAAAGGATTATTAATGATAATTATTTTATCGAATCAACTTGATCAGCTCTTCATTTCAGAAACTGTAAACCTACAGATATTTTTTATTTTTACTCGGAAAAGATTTATCAATTTATTTTAAGTCTTCGACAAAATTTTTATTCTTAAATTTTAATGTCATTAAGAGTATTTCCTCAACGGGATTAGAATTCTTATTTAAATAAGTAAATTTAATATTAGCAGAAATGAATTGCAGTCGACCGGAACTTTTTAGACTTCCCAGTCAGGGCAGTTTATTCAAGAAATGGAGGTTATAGCTTTTCTTGATTAGTTTTGCAGGAGAGGCAGCTGAAAGAATTTTTATTAATAAACAATGAAAAGTATAAATGATTAACTGATGAAACAAGTTTAATCAACAATTAATTATTTAATTAAAATTTAATTGAAATGTTATAACCCTTATTTGTTGGTTAAACTGCTTCCACTCGGAGCTCTAAAAAGTTCCGGGCGATTATACATAATTATTAGTAATATCATTAATTATCGCTTCTCCCGAAAAATTTAGAAACCGGTAAAAAATTTTATAGTAAAAATCTTAATTAAGAAGAAGTATCTTCCTTTACAGTGTATACGAAGTCTAACGAAGCAAATAGGTTGTTTTCAAATATACATTTCATGAGTTATTTTAATAGTTCAGTACTATTATAGTACACGTGCCTCAGCAATACTAGCGAGGAAAATAATAGATCCCATTATCAAAATGATACAGTAATACTGATTTTAATTTCTGTCACCATTAACGTATGAAATCTATGTGCAAAAATATGTACACATTTGTTATTTTACTTTATTTGTCTATTAAAAGTTACACAGTCGAACCTCGGTAAGTGGATAGCCTCCGGACTAAGAAGAAAGTATCCACTTAACCAGTTTTAGGCATTTTCGTTTAAAAATACACTACTCAACACTAATTGATTTAAACAGTGTCTAATGTTGTATTTTACAGTATAAAATTGAGATACATCAGAATTTGGAGTTATCAATCAATAAATTTACGTAAGAATTTACGATTCATGCAATGCACATAGGAATTAAAATGATGAGAAAAATTGGCATTTATACACCTTTGGAAAATAATCTGAAATACTGTAGATGGTTGGACAGAATATTTTGTGGAGAGTTCAAAAATTGCTGATTATAAGTTATAATATGAGTCATAAGATGAACATCCATTACTTTCCAAATATCGAAAAAAAAAGTTTGAAAAAGAGTGTTTAGGGTAATGGAAAACCTGATCTGCCAGAAAAAAAATATATCGACAGATAAAGATTTCTTTCTTTATATTTTCTTGTATTATTTGACTGTTTTTTTTCTTGTAGTATTGTGTGTTATTTGCATCTTTTTTAGTAAAAATTTTAAATTTTCACTGATAAACGTTTTATATTTTTATTGTAAAATTTTTAATATTTTACTTTAAATACTATAATGTTTCTAATATTTTAATTTTATTTATCTTTATTTTAATTTATATTTAATTTAATTTTAAAAATCAAATAATTTAAATTTGCCAATTTAATTTTAAGAATAAAATATTAAAACTTTATTATTAAAATAATAAAAAACTGCAAAAAAAGTTTAAAAGTAAATTTTTAAATAATTACCTTATATTAAATATTAAAAATATTAAAAAAATTGTACTTATAAATAATGCATTTAACACAAAATAGTCCAATATAAAATAGTAACATGATATAAAAGCTGAAAGCATCTCTTTTACTTTCCGCCAGTGTATAAAATCTTTGTTTCAGGTTTGGAAGTTACAAACAAGTAGTTCCAGTAAGGTGTATATTATCGTTGTAAAGCGCTTATTGCGTGGGGTCGGTTGGCAGTAAATCGACTTTCAGAGAATATGTCTGCCAATCACGCCTCACATACATACACAGTGCATTTTTGAGTTATTTTATCCACTTAATAGGAGTTACAATAAATTTTAGCACAAAAATTATGTACATAAGCGGATTATTCACTTAGCGAGGTTCGACTGTATAATACAAGATAGCTTTATTGAGGTAGGATAGATGTACCAGTAGTTACAGTGTACCAATAATTGACAATTCACGATATAAAGGCTTTTAGTAAAGTAATAAGGCAAGAAAAGAGACTGGTCTTGCCACCTCGTATTAAACAATGTATTTCCCAGAATAGCAAAAAAATAGGAACTTTGCTCTCTATCATGGCTGCAAACATATGTTGATTGTTCCATGCCTTACTCAGTCGAAAAAAACCTTCTAACAAACCACTAGGCGAGGGTTTAATTACTTGAATTTATTTCAAGAATGTTATCCAATAGTTTTTATTAATTTTACGTGGGCCTTTTTGTGTGATCAATGGACAATACCTCTGGTAGTAACAGAATTTCAGATGACCAATGTGTTAACTGTTTTAATCCACTGTCAACTAATAGAATCCAGATATATAGTGTCGCTAGTAATTGACATAACCTGTCAATAATTGATAATTTCTGTGTTTAACAAGTGAAGAAAACAAATTTTTTCAAAAAACAACGCTTACGTCTATTTCATATTACCTCCCCCCCCCCACTTTGGATTTTTTTAAAAATTATTTTAGATTCATGCATTGTCACCGACTTTACGTATGTGTACAAAATATCAGCAAGATCGGACTAGTGGAAGGGGTTGAAATTTTGATCACAAGATTTCATCCACCAAACATGACTCAAATGGCGAAAGTTATATAAGCGTTGTAAAAGAAAACGAACAAAATATCTATTAATGCAATATAGAATCTAGGGTAATAATAGGAAACATGATGATTTTAGATCTAACTTTTTGACTTCCTAGCTATGTTAATTATAGGATCTTGATTGTCAATTTCTAGATCATCCATTTTGACATAAGTCTTCTAGGCCTTATTCGCCGACCTTTTTGTTGGTCCTTAATCTTGTCACAGGGACGATCAAAGCCCAGGACAAGTTATCTTCCAAGAAGAAAACAACTATTCTGTTTAGTATGATAAGAAGTAGCATAGGAAGAATTGGATGAATTTTGCAAGTAGGAGAACAATCGTCAAAAATCAAGTCAAAGGAATGAAAAGATAAAAAATCTATATGAACAAATTAAGTTTTAAAAAGCACAATTTCAGTTAATGTTGAATACTTTAAACATTCTTAAAAATGCTTGAATTCATCAGGTCATTAGAAGCGACTTTTGAATATTTCAATTTTTTTTTGTAAAAATATATAACAAAAATGTGAAATTAAAATGTTGTCAATTACCGGTGAAACTGCCTGTCAACTTCTGGTACACTAACTGTCATCTGGTTATTCATGAATTAGTCAGGAAGAATTTAATAACTTAATAGTTTTTAAAGATATAACAAGTCAGACAACCGAAATGCCCAGGACCGATAGGATTTTAAAGAAATCGAGAACGAAAAAGAAAGCATTTGATTTCTAAAGAAGCCTTTCATTGTTATGAATTAGATGAGGTTGCTAAGGAAGCCTCTGGTTGCTAAGCAAGGCGTACTTCTAAAGGAAACGTATAGTTCAAACTGAATAAAACTATCTGAAAAGTTAAATGTAGAAAGTAGCATTTCTCTATAGATTAGAACATAAACGAATCCTTTAATTTGTTAGCATTCCTACTTAATAATCTTTCTTCAAAAACTATTGCCAACGCTTTTCTACGTAAGCATGTATCATTGAAGGGATCAGTAGCTACTAGCTATTGTTAAAATTTGCCTAACACAAACTAACTGTTGATAATATAAGGCGTAAGTAGTTACATGCCATATCTTAGCAGTGAAAGTTTCCAATAGTTTCATAATGGTATCATTAAAACACGAATCATGGAACTAATTTCAACTATCATTAATTTTACGTTATATTCATTCATAATACATCATTCCAAGTCGTTTGATATATTACATGCCATATTTTAGCATTGAAAGTTCCCATGCACC
The DNA here is from genome assembly GCA_023313115.1 of Rhysida immarginata. Taxonomy (NCBI): domain Eukaryota; kingdom Metazoa; phylum Arthropoda; class Chilopoda; order Scolopendromorpha; family Scolopendridae; genus Rhysida; species Rhysida immarginata. The sequence goes on along the minus strand of JAHWFO010057283.1, from coordinate 3,092,410 downwards.
ATAATAGGTCCATGAAAAGCAGGTACCTTTGAACCAATTTCGACTATCATTCATCTTACGTGATATTCATGCATGACACATCATTCCAAGTTGTTTTATATATTACATGCCAAATCTGAGCTTTGAAAGTTTCCCCTGAACCATACTGGTTCCATGAAACCACAAACCATTGAACCTATTTCTACTATCATTAATTTTATGGTAATATTCAACCATGACATGTTATTTCATGCTGTTTGATATAATACATGCCATATCTTAGCATTGAAAGTTTCCAGTGGACCATAATTGTACCGCTAAACCACATACCCTTGAACCAGTTCTGACTGATATTGACCAACAAGGAGTTGATAACGTGTCTTCACTTAATTCATAAGCCTTTTCTCTGCTTTAGCTATGGAAAGCCAAAGAGAGAACAGCATTTGGCTGTGCACAGGTCATTTATACATGGAATTGTATAGTGAAAAACGTGGTCCCCTATATTATTTTTGACCTTTTGAACCGGAAGTAGTTCACCGATTTTTTCCACCAACGAACTCTAATTTGTCGAATGGCGAAAACGGAAGTCGAAAATTCGGAAGCGTTCGAAAGCTAGAGGACCAACAGACAGACGGAAAGACGGACGGACAGACGGACGCACATTGTGAAAACATAAGTACCTATCGGTCCTAATAATTGTTTATGAATTGGCACATTTTGCATTATTTTTACAATTTAATGGTATAAATAGAAAACTTTCAAAATGCAATTTGATTTACGTACGCAATATCGTTTCACAGTAATGTCTGAAACTGTCAATTATTGGTATATCTGCCCTATTTCTTCTCAGTATAACACCGAGGAAGATGACTGCGAATTAAAATTTATGTGCAAAAGTGATTTCATTCGACTTTTTTCTTAGTCTATTCTCATCCACAGTTTCAGATGGATTTCACGTAAGTTAATCAATAGTTTAAGAAAGATGACCGTAAGCTTGAATCCTTCATAGGAAAATTCCGTTTGATTTGGTTCATGACAGGGTGCATCTTTTACAATGTATTAGAATTATAGTACGATTTAAGGAGAAATATAAACAGGATATTATGGCACCAAATCTAAAATACAATAGATATTTGAGAGAAAATTTCTAGTAACTAACAATTTTAGGCACGTTTCCTTCAACGTGTGCACCTCTTAAGTTCGGTTTGTCTATCCGTATACATGAAACAACTCTTACTGATCTCTCACGATAAGAAGTCTTCAAAGTTGGTGCATAACATTTAGCGATTGAGTCAAAATTTCATTAAAATTGAACGAAAACTGAGACTTACTTTATTAGTACAGGGAGGCCCAAAAAACATTTACTCACTTACAGTTTTATTAATGAACAGATTATAATGGTATTATAACATGTTCATCTAGGCATAATGCGGAAATGTTTGAAATCGTTACTATAACTTTTTCCTAGCAAACAGTTATCAAGTAATCTTCTGCGTCTAGTGGTCTTCTTTTATCTGGATCGTCTTCATTCAATGCTGTAATCATCGAGGAAAAAGACCAGCTCACACTCTCAAAATGATATAACAGGACTGATTTCTATTCTCATTAAGATATGAATCTACATGTAGGCATATGCACATTCTTATCAGTTTTCAACATACTGTTGTTTTATGAAACTTTAAGAATAGCACTGCTTGTTCTTATCAGTGTTACCTTCTTTGGTGATTGTTAATCGTAATAACCATTCAATTTGTATGGCCGAATAGCCGAACTTGTATGGAATCGATAAGCAATAACTGTATCCCCTTATGCGGTTTCAACTCGGATTCTTTAATAGTGGTAAGGTGGTTTGGCGACGACTTCAATAAGTGTCCGGTAATATAATGATTCCTAATTCCAGAATAGCCATCGCTTAACATTAAGCATACCGATTACGGGTTGCGGGTTCAAAATATGGATTCTTTATTCCCACAAACATTCTCTTGGTTCGTTCCGACGAGAGGTAAGATTTTCATGACATTCCAGTCGACGTCTCTGGAAATTTCCTTGACCTCATCTTTCTTCGAAGAAATCCATAAAATGTCTATGTGAACACAGTATCGCGCTGTAACCGTTGAAAAGAATGTTGAAAAGAATTGCAATAACATAAAAAATAGATCTTCTGCTTCTTTTTGGATTGGTCACTTATTAAAACTGCGGTTTTTCAGATTCTATCATCCGTTCCAACAGATTTTGCGGTTTCTCCTTCACTCGCTGTATCCTCGAATAAAAGTAACAATATTAATAAGCGTTTTTGTTAGGCACACCAGATGACAGTATGAACCATTGTCATATAGAATATATCTTTCATTCAGTCCGTTCAATCTAACGTGGCTCTGCAATCACAATACGAGAGAAGTGCAAACCTTCGTGCAGTTCTAATATTAAGGTATCACAGTGAAAAGAAAAAATTTCTAGACCGTTGAGGATACGGCTGAACTTTGTCAGCTGGCCACATGTTTTCAATCATCATACTATCAAGAATATTGTATAGCCAATAAATGTGAAATCATAGTATTTCAGATAAACTCCCTTCTCTCATTCGCTAGGGATGAAAAGATGCAAATGAGTACGGCAAATAAAAGAGAGGAAAAGAAGCCAAGAGACAGACAGTCTCTCGCCAGCCAGATGGATGGAATCAAGCCAGGAGATACCTGAGGAAAAGCTGCCACTATCGCCGTCACCCTGCCCAAACGGAATAGGCAATCTTCAGAGGACCAGAGATGCTCTTCGCCTTGAATCCCGGAAGGAGCAGACACGAGGACATAGGTGCTATGAGAGGAATTTAGAAGGATCCCGAAGTCCAGTTTAGATAAGAACAAATTGGGTATATATTATATATCAACTTATTAAAATGCCGATGAGAAAAAAAAGCTGTTTCTAATATTTAAAAAAAAAAAAATGAGGCTGAATAAGAAAACAGAAAATTAAGAAAAATTGCTATGTGAAATTCAAAAAAATTCACTGTAAATCTTCTTAAAATATTTTAAATATTATTCAGGATTTAACTTAATAAAGTTTCTAGAATAATACAAAGAAATTCATTAATTAGTTTCCAGCGTAAAGAAAAACAAACCTCCTTACATTGCGAACTCTTATTTATTGAGTTTCCAACTTCATAAGTACAAACGCATTGTTTATAAATTTAGCATCATAAATGAACTGAATTAAGTAGATATAAAAGTTTGCGAAGAAGTCGTAGCATAAAAACGTTTCCTTTGAAAATTTTCATTGTGTTTTTACTAAGTGAAGACACTAAACCTCCCTTATTCAAAGAATTAAGTTCCGCCCAACAGTAAGAACATTAGGAAGAATTAAACTGAAAACAATTTAGAAACTATATGAAGAAATTATATTAAACTGCATTTGGTCGAGGGCAAATCTCCTCACATCATTTTAGAAAATAAGAGTTAATTCGAATAAATTTCTCATAAAAAAGAATGAAAAGAGAAAAGACAAGGAGGAAAAAAAAGAGGAAAGCCACGTTTGAGAATTAAATTAAGTTAAATGAATTTACTAGAAGAGTATTCTGCCTCCGCACAAAAGCCTTGACTTGACTGGAAATTAAATTTGTCTTCTTTCTTCTTTCTTTTGTGGTTTTTCTTTTGGTTTCACATACAACTTTTTTTTTCTCTTAGGCACACTAATAAGCCGATAAAAACAAGGGGGGGGGGGGAGGGGGAGAACAAGACAAAATTATTAAGAAAGAAAAATATAGACAATAAAAAAGATGTTTTATGCTGGACATAAGAAAACGGCAATTTAAGTAAATAGAGTTTATTATTAAGTTTTGTGTATTATTTATTTAACTTCTAGTTATGTACGTTGGGATCATTTATAGTCTTAAATTGTGCTGTAAATATTTCTCCTTAAAATTGATAGCCAGAAAATAGCTTAGGATTAGTGTGGAAAACAACGTTATAAATTGATAACAAATTATGCAATCTTTCTAAGAAGTAATTTTTTATCTAATCTCTATATATAAAGATGAAAATTTGTGGGTTTGTTTGTTTGTTTGTTTTTTCTTATGCAAATCTACAGTTTATTCCGATCTTGATGAAATTTTGCACACTATCTTCAAAGCAAGAAGAAGTCGCTGTCCGCATAGATTTCAATATTCAAAATGATGGCAAGGCATACTAACAGGAGGTATCTCACAAACAATGTGCACGGGCCAACAATATATATTCCTCGGCCAACAATGCAAGGCAAAGTCCTTGCAACAATAGGTCGGGTGTGTTTGCATCACGGTCTATAGATATTCATGGTCATCGAGCTCCATTGTTAAAATGAAGCTAAAGTTTCTAGCTCCCGTAGGGCGGGAACTTTATTGAAAAGTGGTGCTGCATGTACAATCGGCCAACTGCGCCTGCAGCGCCGCCCTATCGGCAGATAAAAATTTTACTTTCATATTCAGTTTCAATGAAAATCTCTACCGCAGGTTGCGGCAACACCTCCTAAAGAAAAAGCCTCTGTACGGAAACGTCATACATTGTTACATCATCATAGTAGTGCATTATTATTCGTATTTCTACCAATAATAAGCCCTGAATTTGCACTACTATGATGATGTAACAATGTATGACGGTTTCCGTGCAGAGGCTTTCTCTTTAGGTTGCGGTCGGCCATAGTGCGATCTATGCGGCACCTGGCGCGATCTGTTTTCCTTAGCTCCTCGAAACAATGGAAAATGGCCGAAGCTCGATGACCATGAATATCTATAGACCGTGGTTTGCATCAAAAATGGTGATAGCAACGCAGAATTCTAAAAAGGATATGGTAATAAATATAAAAATTAGAGAAAATGTAGAGGTTTAACCAATCAAATAACCTTTGTCTCACTATATGAAAAAAGCTACAAGACAGTATGGGAAAGCCACATTACCAATTGTCATCTCAACGCGCAGCCAATAAAAACGCCATAGTGGCTAAAATGAAACTAAAACCGCGCTTCATGTTTTTGAGTAATGCGCGTGCGCAATTGGAGAGTACTTTGCGGGACGTAGGTGAAAAAGTAGTGGTGTGCTTTTCACCACGTACGAGGGGCGTTCAAATTTGACCTGGACTTTATTTTTTGTAAATTTCATTGTTGTAAAAAATCTAAACTTTTATTGTTGGGATGGCAACTACCGACTGTTATGCAAATGCAGCACACTCTTCAAGTTGCCACGACAACCGATTGTTTGTTTAAACAAAATGGTGGACAGCAATGTGGAACAAAGAATAATCATTAAGTTTCTTTACAACGAAGGTGTGAAAGCATCTGAAATTCATCAGAAACTTCAAAGATAGTTCACCGAGTCATATTTGTCTCGATCATCCGTTTGTGCCCGGTACCAAAAGTTTGGAGGGAGAGAATCCACCGGCAATGAACCTCATAAGGCAAGGCCAGCAACTACTGTCAATGATGGCATCATCGAACGAACAAATGAGCTGGTAAGGGACAACAGGCGGATTCATGTCCGAGAATTGGGTTCAATAATGAACATCAACACTAGCAGTGTGGAGACCAACATCCACGATAAGCTGAAATTCAACAAGATCTGTGCCAGATGGGTCCCTAAGCAACTCTCTGAGGATCACAAAACCACCCGGGTGGAAATCTGTTCCATGCTGCTGCAGCGATATGACAAGAGAAGGTGACAGCTTCCTAAGGCGTGTTGTGACTACTGACGAGATATAGATTCATCACTATACTCCTGAAAGCAAGCATGCGAGCATTGTGTAACTCACAATGACTCATCTCGACCCAAGAAATTCAAGATGACACCGTCGGGAACGAAAGTGATGGCGACTGTATTCCGGGACATTAAGGGTATCAATCATGTCGATTTTCTGGAAGAACGTCAAACCATAATTGCATCCTACTACTGTGACATTTTGAGGACGTCCCTAAAGCCGGCACTAAGGAAAAAGAGAGCAGGTCTCCTTAACAGTGATGTTTGTTTTCTGCAAGACAATGCCAGATCACACACACAGCCAAAGTGACTATGCACACACTGACTGAACTCAAATGGGACATCTTACCACAACCTCCATACAGTCTGAATCTCTCCCCTTGCGACTATTACCTTTTTGGACCATTGAAAGAGTTCTGGGGGGGGGGGGGGAGGGCAGAGGTTTGGCTCCAATGAGAAAGTGAAAAAGGTTGTTCTGACGTGGTTTCGACATCAGCCTGAAGATTTTTACAGAACCGGTATCCAGGTGCTCCCAGAACGCTGGAAAAAATGTGTAGAGAAGCAAGAAGAGTTCTTTGAGAAGTAATTGGTGTGTGTAGTTTTTTTTTTTTTTGTTTTCTAACTTTATGCCCAGTAAAATTTGAACGCCCCTCGTATGTAACGTTCATTAAGATATGTAAATTAATCTCAAGACTGATCATTTTGTAAATTTCATTAACAAAAATATTTTGAGGACACACAATTTATATGCTTACGTCGAGGACTACCCTCTTATAAAATGCAAAGCTCTTCGGGCTTTCTCATTTCCTGATTATAATTTCAATTTTCGCGTAATGGTCGTGAGCATACTGCTGGAAGTGTCTTCCTCCTTTGAGAATCAGTGAGAAGCCTTCGGAATTTGTAACAATACGAGTTTGTACATAGAATTCCTGTCGTTTGGGCTTTTCTTAGAATTGGTAGTTATTTTAAACATAACGTTTTCTTGAAAATCTTTACCAATGAGCAGCAACTGGATAAAATGGAGAATTAGTGGAAAGCTGGCAGAGAAAGGAGTCTCTTCGCTCGGTGCTGTACCGGTTTCGCCAGCGCACCGCTGCAGTTGAGCAAATGTTGAGTGACCCAGTGGTCTTCTTAGTTTCTCGACTATGGGAGAACTGATGAGGAGTCGGCCACGCAACGAAAGACAAGAGTTCGGCGCCAATTTCGAAATCGTGGGATTTTAGCACAAGTAGCCCAAAATTGTGGGATTTTAGCGCAACAGGGTTGATTAGTGCTTTGGGGACTGCAGCAGGAGCATTAATTGGGAGGATATAGAAGAAATACAGCCATTGCCGAGGCTGAAGAAACGTCAGATCAAAGTATTGTTTAGTTTTAGTTTTCATTCTATTTCCTCCCAGTTTCGAACCACATAGGGCAAGGTTGCCTATTCATACCACCTTATAAATCGTACCACTAACCATGGAAAAAAACATTCATACCACATGACCTCTATTAACAGTTTTTGTAAACTACTTTAGCCACAGACGTTACACTGAAAAGCAGAGCTCGGCGAAGCAGAAACAACGGTGAGAGCGCTATTTAAAATTTAGTGCTGTCCTCCATCTAACATTTCTCGCTTACTGATAAGCAAATATCTTCAACTCAAGAAAGTTAAGTGGCTAAGGCCTTCGGATCTATTATCTGCCATCTCAGTAGCTTTAAAACAAGTGGTTGGTTTGCCCATGGAACTTTTATTAATGTTAATGAATAAACGGCACTACTTTTTTGATAAATCTTGCCATTTTTTTCTTGTGGAAAATCTTGTGGACACGGATGGTACATTTTAGACAACCGGTTGCCCAAATCGTACCATTAGACAAGGCTTGACATTTTATTTTTTTATATTTGGATGGCTGAAAATAAAAGTAGACCAAGTCACATTTTTGATATTCATAGTAATTTAGAGTTTAAGCTATTATTTTATTAAAAAATTAGGAATCGTGATTGACACAAAGAGATGCATGTTATTGTGTCACGAAAATATAATTTTTTCTTGTCCTTAAATTTGATGTTGGTCCACAATTGATTGATTCACAATTTACTGAAAGTGGACTTGATCTACGTATTTGTATTTTCAGCCATCCATTTATTCATGTATTTCCAGACTATTTTTTTCCAGTAAAGCCAAGTAAATTGGCACCATGTATAATATTCATTTTTTCAATATTGTTTATACTAATGAATTGAATGCAATAAATCTCTCAACTGGTAGAATATAGGCAACTTTCCCCTGCATTATTCTGCACATTATTCCTCATCATAAGAACCTTTTCTCGTACAAATTCAGGTTCCATCCAGAATAAGGGTTTCATACACTGAATATTTCGCGGGAATGACTGATATTGCATCTCTCACGATTGGGAGCCATTCCCGGGATCTTCTTAGTCATAGTAGGCTACGATGGCAAGTGACACGCATGTCACGGAGAATTCCACTGACCGTTATTGAAAATGGCAAGCAATACCCTCAGTGGTGTAAATGTATTGTGATGAAATTTCTTATGGAAAAGGCGCAAAATCTTCGGACATTTACAGAAGACTTCAAGCACAGTAAGATGAGACAATTAGCCACAATATTGCATTAGCCACAATTTAATAGTGCATACGTTTTTAAAGAGATGGCCTTAGAGGAACTAATCCTAGCCTGATTAGAGTTTCTTTAAAACATGTTGAAATTTTTGAAATACAGCACAAATATGTTGATAATGAATCATAATACTTAGAAATCTTCATAATATCCCTATTGACTCCCTTTGCTTGAAGATTGCGGAATCCATCGATGAATGTATCATGAAGTCAAAATCTGTGACTCTTTGATAAATGTACAGTTATTTCCTACACAAAATATGAGGTATGTACTTCTTATTCGTTGTCCGCGTTTACAAGTAGAAGGATAGCTATCAGGTTTTTAAAATAATAACAACACTAGAAAAAATTGAAGATATACATATATATCTAAATATTGCTAAACAATTTATTACATTAGTGAGGCCTTCGAGGACAAAAATATCAAAAAATGATTGAAGGTAGAAACTTCGGAGATAAGCCATCGATAGCTTAAAGTTTCCATAAGAAAGTGAAGTTCATATGGTTTATATAATCTAAGTTAAGTAAAAAGTCCAAAATTAAAAGTAATAACCTAGAAAGCTGCAAGTCATTGACAGGGCTCTCAAAAAATTTCTGACAATAAATCTTCAAGTACCTTAGGGAGATCTTAATGAAATGACACTTCTTTTGGACGAATCTCAATAATTAGGTCTTACAGATGAGCACAGAATATTTCTAGAGATGAGACCAAAGAACGACAATTACTTTTACATTAGTACCATAATTACTAGCTTCTTTTAAGTTCGCCGCTTCTGATGTTTCTTTCTCTTCCTTTCTGCTCGATCTCTCTGAAATGAAGGTAGTCCATTCCGACACAGGTAGAAGATCTTCAAATACTTCATTAGAGCTTGCAATCTGCTTAATTCAGGCCGAGAAAAAGAGAGAAACCTTCCGCTTCATCATCAGCTGCTTCTTACAAATACTGCTAAAACCTATGAGGAAAAAATGTGAATGTAAATTTTATGTCGTAAATTTTTAATTTCTCCTGTTTTATATTAAAAAATTATTCTATCATTATTATTTGAATATATAGTATTTACTCATAATTACTTTTCTAAAAACTAACTAAAACGCAAGAAACAAGAATATTCGTTACGAAAAAAACATAAAATTTGATATACCTCAAATTTTTAAAAATTATGGAAAACGAGAAAGACAATTCTATATCCCAGACCTATTTAATAATATACTAGATTGGATAGTTAAGTTAACATCCTTTAATTTGATTAAACCAAGTTTTTTATATTGGAAGAACGCAAAAAATAATTTGAATATAATGTAAACTCAGATTTGGATATAAGAACATTCATGAAAAAATTTTCCTTATGTACCATCCTATTTTTGATAGATGATTATTATTAAATATTTATGTATTATTATTATTTAATTTTTACTAAATAAAAATTTCCTGTATGTAAGTATTGCTCTTTTGTATTGATAATGTTTAAGGATTTAGGAAGAGATCTTACTTTTTGTAATTTTTGACGATTTAAAAGTGTCTTTGTATTTTATTTGATATTGTTTTGAGATTTATATATCTTGTTTTTTAATATCCCATCATTCCATACAAGCCCTAATGGGGCTTCGAAACATGGGTGAATACTGTTTTATATGTATTACGGGTTATTTTGGTTATTGTTTATGTGGATTTGATGGTAGTTTCTAAATGCACTGAGTAATTTTATATTTTATACTTTTTAAATTTTATATTTTCAATAATTTTTAATTTGAATAAATTTGAATTTGAATTATTATTATTATTATTATTATTATTATTATTATTATTATTATTATTATTGTCGTGAGGATTGTAGATTTTTACTAATAATGAGGATTGTAGTTTTTGATTGGCAACCAACGAGTAATACGAGTGAAATTAAGCATGAGATTTTGGCAAATTTTGTAAATTTTAACATCGATTTATTGGCTTGGTTTTTTGAACATCGATTCTGATCATCAGTGCATGATGAATATTGAACACGAAACAAATATAGGGTGACTCGAGAAGAATGTTACACTTTTAAACATCAATTGAATACAGGTCGTTTCAAAAAGGAATGACCCAATTTTAAAACCTTACACTTCCACAATCACGATTCCCAAATGAATGAGCATACCATGCGAACGGCGGTTCTCCAGAGTTTCATATGAGTAGATGGGGTCGACCTTGTCATAAGTTGTTGAGTAGATGGGGTCTGTGGCAACAGAAAGGATGACAGATTAAGCAATAAATTCTGTGACAGAAGACACTCTTAGACGAGTTTGGGAAGAATTCAATCGCATTCATGTGTTATATACAATAGGTGGAGGGTACATAGAGCCTTTATAATTAAGCCAAGTGGAACTTAAGGGCTTACTCAACAGCTTATAATTTTTTTTATAACAGTAACCTATTTGCATTATTAAATATAATTATTTGAAATTGGGACATTCTTTTGGAAACACCCTGTACTTATGAGAGAAGAACGTGTAGGCAAAATTACAACGACTCGATATAATGATTGAATATGACTTAGTCGCGTAATGCGACAAAGCCCAAACGATATGTATTTATAATGCGGATTCTTAGTTCTGCTAGGTCTTTCGACAGAGATGGTACATAGTATCTTTCGAAAAAATCCAAAGAAAAAAATCACAAGGAGTCCAGTCTGTAGTCTAGTCTGTGGTCCAGTCTGGCCACTTGCGAAGTGCCTACTCATCCTCAATGGAGCGGCCGATCCATCGGTCAGGCAGATTTCATTCAGATAACGCCACACGGTCTTGTGATTGTAATTAAAAAAACTTTGTGTATTTTTCCTTCCAGTGATGTCTTGCACAGTATTCCGTCATAAGTAAGTAATCCGTAATGCATGTTTAAAAGTGTATCATTCTTTTTAAACAAGGCCACGACGAGATTGAAAAAAAAAGAATACTTAATTAGATAACTTTTAAATTGATTCTATAAAAGAAAGACATAAGAAAATGCAGTTAAATAATGTCGCTTTATGTTACAATCCTGAAACACGAATGCGTTTGGAAAGCATTTTGAAGACGAACAAAAATTTTTATAGCCTAGCGAAACATGTCTAAGAGATGTCGATACCTCGAAATTCTTGGCCAACGATTACAAATAAAAAGAAAGCAATCCAGCGAGCCAAGTATTGAAAAAAATCTCTAACTCGTAAATATTGGAACGGTGGTCTTTTTCCCTTCTTTCTTTTAAATATTCTCCTACTTCCTTTCTATGTCTCAACATTATCGTCCTCTCTCTCTCCCCCGTTCCAAGATTAGCTAGAGTGAAGTAGAAGAGCTTGAGAGAGGAAAGGAAAAAAGCACCTCACTTTCCAATCCCATATTTTGACACAACGGTCGCATCACTCTTACAAAGGAATGGCGGATGTCGAGTGAAGAAAAATAGCCAAACCTTCTCCGTCCCCCCACCTTAATTTTTTTCCATCCTTGTATCAAGGCGGTACGTAGGCACATGCGCAGAAAGAAAAAGACAGGCGGACACTTCCCCCCCCCCCCCCATTCTATTCCCTCTTCCCACTGTCTTCGCACATCGTATTCCTCGAAATAAAACCACGTGACAACCGTATGGAGCTGAAGGAACCAAATAAAATCATCTCCATCCCCCCCCCTCCTCCTCCCAAGATGTTCACACTTTTACTTTCCGTTACAAAGGGTGTTGGTGTTCAAAGATAAAAATAAAATGAGAAAAGTTCTCTTTAAAAAAAAAAAAGAAGAAGTAAGCGAAAAAGAAAGAAAAGTAGATGAAAAGAGAAGGAGGAAAAAATCACAATGGCGAACAAAAAATATATATTCGCAATCTAAAAGACGTGAAATGGAATCGATGGAATCTTAAGAAAGCGGAATTGGATTTTTCTTTTCGTTTTGATTGTAGCCATTTTCAATCAGCTTTAGAAACTCGAAGAACAGAAATTCGTGTTTCCTTTTCTCTGAAACACATTTCTCCGTTGGGTAGTTTCTTATCTTGCAAGTGATATAATTAATTTACAGTGAAGTCAGCTGATGTGCTTAGAGCCAATGATGGATCGCTCCCGATGGATCGTCGGAATTAATGAGCAAACAATTTGTTTTCATTACATTGCATAAACGAATTACACCAGATTGTAGGATGCATAATATTAGCCTGAACCGCAAACTGGAGTAAAGAAAATTTCATTTTTGGTGGAAAATATGAACAGCAAAGTCTTTTCTACAATTTTACATATTTTAGAGATCATCGAAAATTCTCTCTCTCTCTCTCTTGTTAGTGGTTAATTCAATTACTTGCCGCAATTGACGTATTTAAGACAACGGCGAATTCCTCATAACCAAAGTGTAAATTGAAATCCCATTTAAGAAAAGTACTGAGAGATATATTCCACATCACTATATTGTGACAATGCGGGAAAAAGTAGAATGTGCAAATTTAACCTAAATTCAAAATTCCAGAATCGAAACTTACATATGGGGAAAAATGTACTTGACATCAATATCAGATCATTTGAAAAGTTCTTCCGTTTTTGCAAAACTATTGCATTCACATAACTTATAGAGACATTCACTTTGTTCATAAACATTTATCCCGCTCATAATCAGCAACATGTCTCCAACAGACAGGAAATGTGTAAATCCGAAGTCTCTAAAAATCTTCTAAAGAGCGGAGTTATCTTCGAGGGATTCATCTTCATCCCGGAATTTCGAAAACAATAGCTGAGTGTATCTTGTTGACAAGGCATCCTATCAATACATTTTCGCACGCCTGAGTTGCAATGAAATCCACTTTGAATTCAAAAATCAATACTTCTTGAATTTAGAATTTAGTAGTCACCATTGTACAGAATGTCGATTACCGATCTTTGGTAACGATTTCTGGCGTGAATGCTGCGTGCACGTCGTAGAAAGGAAGAGGAACTGTCGGAGGCTCTATGAGGTTTACCTCGCAGCAGATCGATGGAAGTACGTTGCCACTTTGGAAGAAGCCTACGTCTACCTCAACGACTGCAATTAACCCGTCCATGTGGAGAGAAATCATATCAAAAGTGGTCCAATGAATATAAGGAAAGTTTTTCAAAAGGATTTATGGTGATTGCAGGATACTCTTATAACGGCATGCTCACGATCAGAAGAGTCGACAGGAAGGCTAAAGTTAACTCCCTTTACTATCAGCAGCATGTTCTCAGTCCAATTTTCCACGAGGAAATCCCCGCATTGTATGGAGAGGACAAAAGCAAAGTCTGCCTGCATCATGACAAAGCCTCCAGTAATATGTCTAACTCGACCGTTCAATTTACGTTGGTTTTGGAAAATGAAACTGGAATTTACGTTATTCCCTTTCATGTTACCCCTGTCAAATTACCAGATGCATCCTCGATGGATTTCTGTGGGTTGGATTATTGAAACGAGCCCTTGCTCGACGCCGTCCAACAACCATTGAGAGTATCCGGAAAGCCTGCAAAAAGGAATGAAACAACATCAGCTGCGCCGTTCTGCAGATTTCTCTTAAATAGTGGAAGATACAGTGCAGGGCAATAGTCCAGAACCCGGATCACCAAACAGAACACGATCGTTGGTGGAGAAAGGGATTTTCTTCGTAAAGTTTTTCCTCCAATTCGTTATTATAGATCGTAATCACCTTGTGTAGACTCGTATTTAACGCTTTGTACTATCATAAAATAATTTGTTTAAGTTTATTCTCAAAGGAATTTGTCTGAGGATGCAAATCGTGTAGGACAGAGCCATTTCTGTTAAAGGGTTCAGGCGCTATTCATTTTCTAAGATGAAGGTGCAGAAATACGCAAGAACTTTTTAAATGACATGTACAGGGTGAGTCGAAAGTCTGTCTCCTCCATACAATTTCAAAAACGAGCTGAGATGCAACAAATCTGTTACAGGCAACAAACAGGAAGTTAGGTAGGGGCTAAACAATGGTGATGTCAAATTTGACCTTTGACCTCGAATTTTGCACCTTGCAATTTGTAACTTTGTAACGGTACAGGTAGTGAAAAATTTCCAATTGTATAGTTGTAGAGCTCCAATTTGAAATTGCATGGGAGGGAATAGACTTCCCTGATTTAAGAGTGAAGATAAATTTCTTGTGAGGAATGTAAAATTTGGAATATCTCTGAATAAATAAGAGAATACAGAGAAAATGCAATGGGTGGAAATCGATAGTATGACTTAAATTTTACTCAATTTATTACAAAAAATATTAGAGCGAAGCATGCACGAGAGGAAATATCACAATACATTCTGTAAATAAAACTCTTTCCAGATTATCCTTTGTTATTTTCTGCATATAT
>JAHWFO010057283.1:3037721-3067782 GCA_023313115.1 Rhysida immarginata | reverse complement strand
ATTGTAAGTAAACGGAGCTGCGGGGACCCCATGTTCATATGACAAAAAATACTTCTAAGGACCTCTTCTATCATCTCCCTAAAATCTGTACCCAATTCAAAAACACCTTGTATATTAATGCCATTAACCTCGTATGGATTTCCTATAGAGTTCCTAATTTTGAACAAATTAATTCTAATTGATTTTTACAAGCATTGTTTCTTAATGCTTATGTTGTAACTCCCATCAAATCCATCACTTAATGGAAACATTAATACAATGATATAATGTACTGAAAGAAGAGTTATTCTAATGACGTGCTTAAAAAACACCATAATATATTTTTCCTTAGGTATCCTTATAACTTCACATGTTAACAGACAAAGATTTATTTATTCCATAGACATACCGCATAACTTTGCTTTCTCATAAAACTCTTAACAGACTAGAAAAGCTAATTACATAGGCATTTTGGTACATCTGTGCGTGGTCCCATTTTTTATTATATGACATTTAAGTAAATTTTAATTAAAATCTATTTTACCTGTAACTCTTAAGCAGCATATTTTTCATAATTATGCCACAAAGTTCTGACATTACACAAAAAGGGTGATTTAGTAAGGTTGGTTTTCCTTATAAAGAAGTTTCCGCTCCCATTACAAATAATGTTGCTGCTTCAATCGATAAGTCAGGACAAGGCACGAAATATAAATTATCTTGAATTATATTAAAATTTTTTTTTACTCGGCTTTACCTTTATGTTTACCTAAAACCGTCTTAAATTTAAGAATATGCAATATTTTGTTTTAGCCGTGCGATTTTGACTCCAGTGTTTAGCAAATGAAAAGAAGACTAACCCTACTGTGCTCTATGACATTCGTAAGAGCACTGTCACTAGGCAACAGTTTTACGAAGACTGGAATTTCGTAATAAAGGCACGGGCTGGTCTCCCTGATAAATTGAAGAATTTAATTCAGGTTCAAAAATGGTCGAAATATAAGAATGCGATATTTTAATTAACGATATTAAAAATTAATAATGCTATTTTCATGAAATGAAATACCAACTATATTGATTTCAGGTCAAATCAGAAAAATAATTCTTATGCCAGTTTTTATTTATTGGTTTTACCATACGTCCATTCCCTTCAAATTTTTGACATCCTTTGGCTTAGAAGAGTGAAATTTGTTATGCCGGTTGTGATAGATTTGTCCTACTTCATTATTTTGTATGGATTGGCCCACTGAGATCGGAGTTACGGGAATCGGTCCTGTCCTCGTATAAATGTGTAAAGCAGCGAAATTTGAGAAATAAATGGACGTCTAGAGTGATACGGATACTAAGCGTTTATTGCCGACGCGTTTCGGTTTTACATCAAAAGTAACAAATGTGAAATATCGACAATCGACAATCGAAAAGTGAAGTGTACATTTCTTCAGATGGGACGAAAGCAGCGCTTTCACAAGCTCATCGAACCAAAATAAATTCCAAATGAAATACACTGAGGTAGTCAAGAAGCCAACCAACCCAAGCGGTCTTCCATTTGCAAATGTGAAATACAAAATCATCAGTAAATATAGGTAAAAACAGTAATAGGGCCACAAATCATGGAAAAGGACCACTAATTGGTGGTTTACAATTCTGCAATTGAAGGACATCATAAAAACAAAAACTTAAAGACGATGTTTGTGATAATGAGCGGAACTAATCTTGTCAGTAAAATCAATTATGAAATCTATGATAGTATCTCTATCGAAAGAAACCTGATTGTTTAGTAATTTGTCCTTGTTGAGTCTTAGATGTTTCCTTATCTCGATTTCCTCTTGTATGGCAATTCTTTCGAGGTTCTTTCCATTCCTTATAGTTGTCATACAATCTTCAATTGAGAGCATCCTGTGTCTGTTAGTGACCAGATGTTCAGCACAGGCTGACTTCTTATCCTTGTTTAAGCAGGATCTTCTATGTATCTGATAGTAAATGATCGTTTTGTGGATCCAATATAATAGGCTTCGCTGTCTGGGTATTCGAGCTTATAAACTCTCACATAGTTTATACACGTTCTCTTCTTGGATCTTCTTCTTGGGGTTAAGGAAAAATTTGCTATTATTCATAGTTCTATAAGCCACTCCCAGGACATGCTGCTGAAAAACGTTGGTGATTTTTCTGATGCTGGGATTATTGTAAGTGAAAGTAGCAAAATTCCACTTGGTTTTGTTGACTTCCTTTCTCCGCTGTTTCCAGCTCGTCTTGACACTTTTCAGGGTTAAGTTATGTGTTTGGGGAATCCGTTGAGTCTCGTTAATTCAAAGGTAGTGGTGATTTCTTCTTTCCTAGCTTTTTGTGTAATGGGGAATGTCAGAGACCGATGGAAGTTCTGTCTGATGGCAGCAGTCTTATGTTGCATAGGGGGATTAGAGTGGAAGAGGATAATGTTCGCTAATGATAACATTTGTAGTATCCGTATCACTCTAGACGTCCATTCATTTCTCTATACTAAGTGATACTAGTCCAATGGAAATTTTGAAGCGAAATTTGGTAATTCTGTATCTGTACACAACAACTATATTATTTAGGCAGCACATATTTGGTCGGAATCAAGGAGATCGGTCAGAACGTATGGTCTATCAGTCACGTGACTATGAAAATGATAAATGAAAGAATATTTTTCTCAATTTTCGAACTATAAGTTCGAGAAAATCAATTGAGAAGAATATTGGGAAAACAGGGGGAAACAGATGGTTAAAAAGGGGGTAAAATGGTGAGGGAAAAACGAATGACAGTCATAAAGTTCCTGAAATTTATTGAAAAAAGATAGCCAGAAATAAAAGTAAAGATTAGTCCTTCTCTATTTAGTAACTAACTAATTTGAGACCTTTTTCCAAGCGGTGAGTCAGCTACTGGAGGCCATCTTTGTAGAATGCCTCGGTTTGGCTGTTTAATGAGCTGTCCTCAGCAGAAATGATCTCGTAAGCTGTGCTAGTAGTAAGGTGCGTATCGTTATTCTCCACTTAATAGTTTGGGTGTAGCAAGTGGACAAAATAATCAATGTCATAGAAAATTATTCCAAAATTGAGTTGGCTGCGATATCCGGTTTCTTCAGGCAGGAGTGAATCAGAATGAGATTCATTGCAGATTAATGAATGTTTATGGGGAGAAATAATTTTGAGTCGAAAAGAGATGTCTGTTTAGTGTAAGAAATTCACAGATGGCTGAACTGAGCTGCATGATGATCAGAGAAACGAAATGAAGTCCGAGGTTCGTATACACATCACAGAATTATGAATGGTGGAAGGTTTGATAAGGAAAGACCGAAGGATCAAAGTTCGTGAAATTTGGGCATTCCCAAGAGTAGAGTGTATGAAATCATTGCAGACTTAATTATCGTCCGTTGGGTTCCAAAGCTGATGACGAAGGAACACAAAATCAAAGAATGGGAGTTTCACTGGAAAATCTGTGCCGTTACCACGAGGAAGAGCTTCCAGGATCAAACTATTCTTGAAACCACAGTTCGGCAGCAATTTAAACATTTGGGCAAGGACAGCTATCGTAACGGTATGCTTAATCTTTTTACAACGCTGGAATAAATGCATGAATGCAAAATGGTGACTACTTTGAAAAATATATATTACCATGTACTTTTTTGTAGCTTAATTTTCAAAGTTTTCCAAATAAATGTGTTACATAACTTTCCACTTTATTATAGAAACCACTCGTAGAATAGTTCCACGCATAGAATAAATAAATCACTTTATCATTAAAAGTTAATTTTACTTAAATTCATCGGCTATTCAGAATTTAAACACGAGCTTACTTTCAGTCTTATGAGCATGCGCGTTACAGCGTCAAACGTACGTTTTTTCTCCCGGATGTGGTTACCACGTTCATTTTCACTGCCTGAGAAAGATGTCCCTCGTTGATATTGTTCTCAAAGGTTGTGTTGAATTATTCCACTCGGGTGACGCACTGTTGATCAGTCACTGGTAAGACTGTCCTTAATAGTCGTTCGTTGGAACGCTCGATGTTTAGATTGTCTTTTAATTCGTTGCTCAAAATGATTCCGACTAGAAAGAATATCTAGGTATTGTAACGGGTCCCTTCGGCCCGTTATGATCGTTTTTATTAGTATTATTATTTGAGTGAATAAAAGTGAAAGACATTAATTTTGACGACGGACAATTAACTTTTCCACGGTTACGTCGTCTATTCGTATTTTCCCGTTGTTGCAGCCCTCTGTCAGGTAATAAGGCCTCGCCGTGGGAGCTTTGTTGCGAAATGTTTAAACGTCGGAGGATTGTTGAAAGCTTGGAGGAAGATTTTTAGAATGACGAGACGACGATAGAAAAATGAAGACGGATAAATCGTCGACCTTTCCGTGAAGGGAAAAGATATATGGAGAACTTTTAATTTGCCCCCAACGGGCAAAATCATTCAATAGTTGTATCGATGGTAGCGTCGGATATTCGCCCCCCCCCCCCGCCGTCCCTTTTACGTTGAACTATGATGAACAGAGCCGACAAGTCCGGCCACAAAGGAATTTCGAACGGCAATAGGCAAAATCTGCTGTTTCTGGAACGGAAATAAAGTTAAGTAGACTTTTGGTGAATTTCTTGTTTAATCGAATGTTGAAATTGACGAACGTTTATAAACCATACGATTAATCAAAATGCTGAATTACAAAGCTAAACTCTTCGAGACTGGAAGACAAAAGACGGACCCCTTAGTTGGAACTCCAAGGATCGTTATGCGGATCTTCGAAAGCAGCAAGAGATAAAATAAGACGAACTTTCCTATTTCCTTTTGGGGGCCCCGCCAACGTGGTTCTAACAGTGTCTCTAACGAAAAGAAAGTAAAGGAGATTGACTCATTACAAAGACTTACTTCTGTTTCCACTGATTTAATTCATGCCCTAAACTTTAAAGCAGACGTAAAAAGATAAAAAATAAAGTAATCAAGTAATTAACAAAAGATACAGACTAATACTTACTTTATGACAAAAAAAAGTAAGAGATAGGAAAAAAAAAAAAAAATCAAGACCCGTACTGAAACGACTTTGGTGGAATATTCCTATGAATGTTATGAATCCCTTTTACAGAAGATCTCCGTCAGTCGACATTTAAAGTGAGAATCTAAAGCTCCGTAAATAGCTGTTGTTTTGATTGCCCCGATGACGATGCTTCCCGTTAACTGTGAATTTTCTATTCCGAGGGATCTAGTGTTTTGGTACCGATCGCAACGGGTAGTGGGTGGGTCCCCTTTACTAACCAGCCCCGTCCCATTCCTGGTATGAATGCTATTGTCGACTGAGCCCTCCCTCCCACTCACTGTCGCCCCTTGTTAATCCACACTGCTGGGTTCTTCATCTTCACCCTCCACCTCTTCCAGTCCCTCCTTAAGTTGAACTTCGGATTGTGACCATAACCTATAAAAGGAAGAAGAGATTTTATATTACCCGTGAGATTATTTAATACTAGAACGATAAAAACGCCAAAGAAGGTATAATCCACTTAACTAAGACTTAGATAACTGAAAACGAGAGTAGAACAGGAACATTATCCTTTTTTTTTCGAACTTACCTGTACTTAGATGGCCATCGTCGTCTTCCTATTCCCGACTCTTTTACCCTGAAGTTATTATATGGAAGTTTGTGTTAATAAACATTGATTGCAATGAATAATCCAGGAAATCGTATTAGGGTATTAATTACAACTCAGATTTTACCCCGGACTATAACAGACTTTATCTAACCAATGTACCGACCAAACGTTATAACTGAACTTGTGTTTTCTTAAACCATCAATTGACAATTCTCCATTTTAGTGATTAACTTTTACTATTTTCTAAGTAGCTACTTATTACTACTTATTATTATTCTTTTTTTTTCTTTTGTATTGTCCCTAGAGTGGTGTGTGTGTGTGTGTGTGTGTGTGTGTGTGTGTGTGTTAAAATTCAGCTTGCTTCCATCCGGAAACCCATTGTTAATTTTGACCCAATAAATTGTCTTTTTTTTTTCCACCACTCCTGGGAGGGATCAACCAAAATCGTGTGATATGGTGTGTCTTTTCCTAAAAAGTGAAATTTGATAATCATTTCTCCCTGGTTATGACTAATCCGTCTCAGTGAGTTCAATCAGTAACCCGTTTCAGTTTTGTTTCCGATCGCCGTAACGGGCAGTGCCGAAACGCACACCGTTACAGTATTTAGAGTCATTTTTCATAAAAAGTCGTATTTGAGACACTTTTCCAGCCGTAGGGCGATTCGGGACTAATCTATTTTATGTAATTACTTATTTATAGATTTTTATAAAACAACCCAGTTGTCCCCCAACAAGCCGGGGGCCAACACAGTGTTTTATTTTATTGGAAAGGACATACACAAATATCCATGCTCCTAGCGAGATTTGAACCAGCGAATTACTGATTGCGAGAGCGTCAAAACTTGTGCCTCAGCGCTCTCGGCCAATGGGTTATGACATTACTCATTAAAAATCGACTGAACACTTCCTTTTAAACCTGCTAGCGAGTTTTCTTTTGGCACTCGATAGAGCCAAATGAATGTGTAGATCGCTCTCCATTTTCTTATCCGCTTGAGACATGACCTGCCCTGGCATTACGCATTCGTGGGCTTTGCCGCCTTCTTGAGTCTCGTCCTCATGGTGCCACGGTTTCTCCGTAGGTTTTTCTTCGGAGGTCTAGATCTTTTATCGATTCGTTTTATCAGTTAATGAAAGAAAACTCCAGTGTAGTGTTATGAATCAAGCCTTAGATCAGATTGTTAAAAATTATCGTCAATTCGTCTAACGCATTGCGCCACCTTTGGCCTGCAAAACAGCTGCAACTCGCCTTGGCATGGATGCCACAAGTTTTTGGTAAATGACTGGAGACAGACTGTACCGAATGTCTAAGCAGCGATCACGCAAAGTCGAGATATTTCGACATAGCGATGTTTGAGCTCTGAGCTACCGCTCCATGACATCCCAAATGTGCTCTATCGGATTAAGATCCGGCGAGTTAGGTGGCCAGGACATTAATTGGAATTCATCTTTATGGTCCTCGAACCACTCCAACACAAATCGAGCCTTGTAACATGGGGCGTTGTCTTGCTGGAAGATTCCATTTCCAGTTGGGAAGACAGACGCCATGTAAGGGTGCAACTGGTCCGCAATGATGTTCAGATAGTCCGCAGCTTTCATGGCCCGTTCTACCACAACTACGGGTCCCAGAGCCGCCCATGAGAATGTCCCCTAAAGCATAATACCGCCACCACCAGCCTGTGTATGGCCTTGCTATACATAGGGAGAGCCGCCCATGAGAATGTCCCCCAAAGCATAATACCACCACCACCAGCCTGTGTATGGCCTTGCTATACATAGGGAGAGCAACTGTTCGCCTGGAAGTCGGCGTACCCTGACACGACCATCGACGTGATGAATAAGAAATCGTAATTAATCCGACCAGGCAACTCTCTTCCACTTATCAGTGGTCCAGTCTCGATGTTCCCGGGCCCACTGTAAGCGTAGTTGACAATGACGCTTGGTCAACAGAGGCACACGAGTGGGACAGCTGCTGCGCAGTCCCAATCCAACAGTGTCCGCTGAACTGTGTGTTCAGAAACAATTGCACTTGGACCTGCATTGTATTGGGTTGTAAGCTGAGCCACCGTCTGGCGCCGATCTTGCTTTACCAAACGGGAAGTCTCCGACGTCCTTTTTCTTTGATGACGCGTCCAACACCTTGACGTCTACTACTGGCTTCCACTTTGCATAAATACTAACAAAGAGAGATCGTGAACAACCTACCAGTCGTTCAGTTTCGGGGATCGTTCCGAGTCTTCGGGCCATTACAATCTGCCCTGTATCAAATTCAGAAGCCTTTCTCATTACTCGCAAAATTAAGTTAAAGACTTGTTCCTTACCTTCTCCAGCAGCAGTTAAATACCATTCCCACTTAATTATGTGCCCTCCACGTGATCCAGTCGAGTTCATTCACCAATATGGTGATGGCCATAATGTTTTGGCTCTTCAGTGTATATGTGTAGGTACCTGAAAATAAACTTTGCATAATAGAATGCAACAAGACCCTTTAAGTATTCCCATAATTAGAAATCACAATGATCATGGTAGCTATGCTGTAGGAATTGATCGGCTAATGGACGATATCTGCGTTTCAAAACTGCGCATACGCGGTCATCTAGTGGCGCAATTTAGGGCCGGAAACTACTAATAAGTGTAAAAGATGGCAAGTCAAAGTGTAATAATAGTTAATAAAGCACTCACATGGTCATATCGTTTTCAAAATATGCCGAAAATTGGTTGAGGTCGCAATTTTAGAATACATGAAGACCTGGAGTATTTAAGTCCAACAAAAGAATTAAATATGTAATTGATAATTCCATACAAAAATATCAAACCACTGTTCTCTAAATATGACAGTGAGTCAAGACGGCATTGACAGGCATCTAAACCCATATAAAAACCTCTCAAAAAGCTGGATTGTATTTACTCTGTACAATATTAAGTGATAATTCCATTCATGAAGCTTACTGTGAATGTGCAATCGGATAAGTTTTTATTTTTCTTAATTTAATTTATAAAATTTACTAAGTTTTAGAATAAAACCAGAGCGGACAAAGTTCTTAGCTAAGTGATCTGCAACGGGTCCGGCACATCCTATCCATCTCTTCTGGAATCCCGTCAAGAAATGCTGAAAAAATGCTCGCAATGTAAGGTGATGCTCCAACTTGTTGAAAGATGGCCTGTCTTAGATAACATGAGGGTTAAACCCCGTTTTAAAAACAGGGAGATTATTTTTCTTATTCTTAGTACGTCTATAAATTAAATAAACGAAATTTTATTGAATGCTATTTTTTGAAATATTTCTGAATTAATTATTCTTGAGCATGCGTTTTCCCGTCTCTTTCTTTGTGGTCTAAAAGTCCAATTGTTCAACAAATTTTGAAAGTGGTTTTTGTGCAACAAATTTTTATCTTCACTGTTGTTCCCCACAGAAACGATCAAATTAGCAAAACAAACTATGACGTCACAAACTCCTCCACGAAAACGAAACTCCATAGAGATGCAGAAAAATGGAGTTTAATTAAATTTTTTTGTGAGTGAAGAAACCCAGAAATTGGAATGAAAATCCCCCTAGCGCCATCTTCATGGCCAGAAGTATTCACAAAAAGGTGGTTTTGGGATATCTCTTACAGGGGTCGGGTCTATTAAGGGTCAGACAGACAACTTGTATTTTAGTAATAGCACGGTATATAGATATACATGGTCATCTAATACGGAATTAGATTTTTAAAACAATGTATTAAACGATTAATTTTATATAGACATTTAAGTCACGGGGTCGGGACCAGAGCAAAAAACGTATTAAGCGATAATTCGTATTAACTGGTTTCGTAATAACGAAGTTCGGCTACAGTTCTTTAGTGAACAAAGTACAGTATAAGGAAAAAATTCCTTAAAATATTTTAATTTAGTTTTTTTTAGTATTTAGAATACAAAAAAAAAACACAAAATAAATAGATTGGAATTTCATAAGATAATCCTACATTCAAATTTTTTCTATCACGCCATAATCGAAATAACAGATGTAAAATACCATTAAGTTGTTCATTTCTCACACACACATACACAAACACACCTTCTTTATTGCTCTCTCGCTTAAATTTGAGAAATAGTGGGTGGAAGCGCTCTAAGTTTTGTTCAACAGCTTGAAAAGTAGAAGAGATTAAGGGGAGTGGATTAGAGAAGCAGTAAGATGAACTTAAGCGGAAAAATGAATTAAACTCGCTATGGTGACAGTTTCAGAAAATGCTACTTAATGTACCTTGTAATGGATATAAACGCAGATAGACTTTGAAAGGAAAAAAAGGAAAATTTATATTATAATAGAACAACTTTTAAGGAGATTTAAATTATTTGATTAAACAAAAAAGCCCAAAGAAATAAAAGAAGAGGCGTGTGCCTTTTTTTTTTTAAAAAAAAAAGCTTTTAATTAGGTGGGAGTTCGAGATAATACCTTAATTTCCTTGATGTTGAACTCCCTGGTAATAGAAACTCGGCTTTTGGTTTCCAGTTAAATTTGTATCTTTTCATCAATGAAAGAAATAGATAAGTGTTAAAGAGAAAAGAGGAAGAACAAAAAAGGACCGTAGCGTAATAAAAGGGAGAAATAATTAGGATGTTGAATCCCTTTTTTTCCTCTCCCCTCTCATTCTCTTCCCTTTCCTAGTAATGTGATACATTTATCACCTTGTTAAAAATCAAGGGTCTAGAAAGTTATTCCCCATCCTCCCACAACCTCCGAATGTTAATCCCCTCCCTTGCAAGAGAAACACTCTTCCTCCCAGTTCATGCAAACTTCGTAATAACAATAAATTAAGAAGCTTATTGGAAGAGTTGCAGTGGGAATAAGCCACGGCCGTTGGTCGTGCAACTCAGCTTTTCCAATTAAATCTCTTACGGGAGTCGTGGTGACGCTTCAGTTGGGTGGTGGAAAGGAGCCGCGAAAAGCTCCCTGTTCAGCGGAGAGGATCCTCACGCTCGACCCCTACGTAAATGAGTTGCGTGGGTATCGTTGCTGGAGATTCTAGGGGCTCTCTGGGACTCGTTCGGAGCACAGATGGTCTCGTGTGGCTTTTGCCTCCACCTCCACGCGACAGCTGAACTGAAGACCAATTGCAAAGCAGAGCTTAATGGACTCTCGTGCTGGTTCGTCACGCATTCAACAACGAAACGTGTTTCTCATCATCTCAACCAGATTCGAAAACGTATTTTATCTATCTCACCTTCACATCGAGAGCAATTATCGATTAATAACCTGCACCCGCCCCGGCAATGTTTTAATCGTGTTAGAGAGCAAAGAGATCTAATTAAGTTAATGAATTTAAGCCGGAGTAGCGAGTGAGCCACCAAGAGAAGGGAAAAAAACTACATATACGGTGGACTATAACGATTAAAATTTAGCTTCTCTTTCAGCATGAATAAACAGCTTTGCTTGTAACTTTTAAGTAAACGGCATATTATAAAATGGTTATTGGGTATATGAAAATTGTTTTGCGATGAATCATCACGCTCTAAACATGTTAATTTTAGCTTTGGCTTATGTGATTATCGAAATGATATCTGATTTATTATATATAAATTAAAAATATATAACTTAATTTAATGATGGACTGTTCTAAATATCATCTTAAAACTAAGCTTCATATAAGCACTTAACGATACTTGCACGTAAAAAATGATTTTTCCAGAACATTTTCCCCAAATTACATGATACACTCTGCTTGGCAGAAACTGCCCCACCCAAAATTAACGAAAATGGCCAAAATATACAGATCATTAAGTAAATTCAGTTGTGGTAACACCGTGATTAGTTAACAAGATTGTACAAATTGCTTGAGAAATATCTCAAACTAATTACAAGAAAGAAACTGGTAACCATAGCCAATACTTTACAGAAAGAGGGCGGAAAGATTTAACTATTCGTGATTTCTCAAGAATATATACGAATCGTTTGATAATTTACTAAAAAACATAGAACAATCCATTCTAAAGGACCTGTCTATCTATTTGGAACCTTATGTGATAACTGTTATTGTTATAGGCACCGACTTTATCACATAAGGTTCCAAATAAGAAACGGGAACCTTTTTTTTTGCTTTTAATGCCTTGATAGCTGTTGCAATCTATAACATTATGAAATGTTTTAATGAGATTGAGACAGCACTAAGCAAACCAGTCCCTGGACGATATCGCTATACTCGTACAAAACGGATGAACGATATCATTCTAAAAAGTGTGAGCATCAAGAGGCATTTCAGTACAATTTGAGACAAAAAATGTAGCCTCCTTCCATTCCTTATATAAATCCTCTTTGCCTTTGGTCCATTCTGGAAAGCAGCGTATCAAAGAACTCCTAGAGCAGCAGCAATTCATTGAAGTAAGCTTTAACCAGATCTTGGTCAAATCTTGGCGAGTAAACAGTGCACGATCGTACAACGCGTTTCTCCGCCTTTCTCAACGCTCGTACAACGTTTCAGGTCTTAGTGATTCAAAATGGTCGCCTAGTCGGCATGTTTGCCAACATAGTTCTTTCCGCATGAAATCCGTATGTAATAACTTCAAAAGTAAGACTTATTAATCAGTCATTAATTAAAGCTGTCACATGAATAAATGCAGAACATGAACGCAACTGGTCTTAATGATATCCGCCAAGGATGGTAGGGGATGCTGGGAAGCTATTCTGCACTTTTACTAATGTTGGCTACTAACCGATCTTTTTAAAGATATCGAGAGAGAACATTTGAAATTTCTTGTAAATTTCATATAAAAGTCCCATTCGGTGTATTAGTTACAGGACTCCGGAGCCAAAATTCATGAAAAAAAAATGCGATATATAGCCCGGAAAATATTGTACTTGCATAAACGCTCGAAAAATACTTCATCCGCGATAACCTGAAGGCCACATTAAAACAAATCCTTATTCTGCTCAATCAAGACTTATATTTCATTAATTTTCAAAATTATTCTTCTTCACTAAATGAACATTAAACGAATCCATGCTTCACTAATATACAAGGTCTGTCTAAAAAGTTCGATATCCAAATAGCAACGTGGGCTAGGAGCCCGTGCACAGGCTTCCGAATGAGAGGCATGTCGAGAAGCACCACCGGACGTCGAACGCAGTAAACTAAAGCGGATTTGCCTGAAGAACGTAATGTGTGAAGACTCGCTTCACCGTGCAACGAACCAACGCGTGAACATCAAATTTTGATAAAAACTGGGGAAAACGGAGACTCTCCAAGCTGTTCTACCAGTTTCTTCAGGACAAACCAGTGGAGTTTGCTGCATGAAAACGCCCGCCCCCAGAGTGTGATTCGCGCGCTAACTGTTCTCGAACATCCA
Source organism: Rhysida immarginata (assembly GCA_023313115.1). Classification (NCBI taxonomy): domain Eukaryota; kingdom Metazoa; phylum Arthropoda; class Chilopoda; order Scolopendromorpha; family Scolopendridae; genus Rhysida; species Rhysida immarginata. The sequence goes on along the minus strand of JAHWFO010057283.1, from coordinate 3,054,890 downwards.
CCGTACTCCCCAGATCTGGTGCCTGCAGAGTCATTAATGTATTATGGACAATGGCGATTACAATGAAGGTTAATTGAATCTTTCAAGCCTTCCTAGAAGGAGCTTTAGCTGTGTAAGCATGAGGCGAAACTTTAATCTTAAAATCGAAACTTATCTTTGTACATTTCTATCAGACACACCTAGTGTCGAAAATTGCTGTAAATAAAACATAGTTTTTCTCCAACATGGCGTCGTGAACAGGATTCGACCAACTGTTCGCTCCGTCGCTCAGTTCCGACCAACCCAACGAACTTTGAAACTGTGTGAGGGCGACTTCGGAACTATTCCTGGAGTTTTAGAACCGTGGACTGTCTCAACAAACTGCGCCAATAGTGAGTAACAAAACAGAATTTCGATTTGCCTGCGGCCGTGATGCATCAACCCGCCATTACAGGAGGGGAGGGCGATGCTCAATCGTTCTTTCGATTATTCATGTCGATGAACAAACGAGAAATTTCCGAGTTCCTTTGTGGCCTATCTTCGGGCATAGCGAGCGGCGACCCAGGGAGGAGGGATCCGGCGATCACAACTCCGACGACCACTACGACTACAACCGAGATGAATACGAACGAGGCAACGACCACGACGACCACTACGACCCCTTCTACAAACACAGCTTGTGATGGGACGACCTCAACGCCACGACCCATCTTGAGACATCGTTTGAGACCCAGCGAAGAGACCTATCGTCACTCGTGACTCCTGTCAATCAGCCTACGTCGAGTAGGACCATTTCATCCGCCCCTACAACAAACTCCTCGTCCGCGAGTCCACTTCCATACATACCTGAGAGACCGGAAGATGGAGAGTCGATGGAAGCATTCCAGGGCCGTCAAAATGTTGCAATGATGAATGCATTTCTCAGACATCATATGGCACAAACCAGTCGACCAATCGAAGTAAGAACCGTACTCGATCTTTCTCAAAATATTCCGAAATTTGGGGAAACAGACATTGCGCAGGCGAAGGAGTGGCTGTGTGATTTTGAGCGAGTCGCACAACAAGAAAACTGGACTCCTGAACTTTGTTTGACACAAGCATTTTTCAAATTGAGTGGGAGAGCAAAAGATTGGCATCTAAATGTAAAGGGAAACGAAATGACTTGGCTAGAATGGAAAACGAATTTCTTGAAAGAATTCCACCATGTCTATAGCTTCTGTGATTGGATATCAATGATTGAAAAGCGAACATAAGGCCCCGAAGAGAAACTCGTCACTTACTTAGAATCCAAATTACGGTTGATATTGCGTGGAAATGTTGTCCTGGATGAGAAGGATAAAATCCGATTGTTAACTGACGGTATTCGATCGAACAACGACAGCGAATTCTTAGAACGACTTCCAAGACGATTCAACAATTGCTAGAAAATGCTAAGGATGAAGAACCATATGATAACCTGGAACTGATCAAAGAAAAAGATAAGAACAAAGTAAAAATTTTCAAGAATAAACCTGCGTCACCGTCGGAAAATTGAGTGAGTGCACTTCAAACGACCTATCAACTCAGAAAGCCCCATTATTTAGAAAAGGTATGGATAAGAAAGAAGCCGTTTGCTTTAATTGTAATGACAGAGGCCATTTATCCTTTGAGTGCCCCGCCCCTAAGACAAAAGGAACGTTGAGAGCTGAAGCATTGCGTGTAGCAAACAAAGCACCGAGCGCAGTAATGAAAAGGTCTACTCAGGGCATCAACGATGTAAAATCCGTGAATTGTTACTTGAAGACTAAGGACACCCTGGATGAACTCACAGTAGTTGACGGTTTTGTAAACTCGACTCCTGCGGAAATACTAATTGACTCTGAATCATCCGTTTCGATGATAAAACTTTCAAAGATACCCGACGGTACAAAAATTCGAAAGTGGGAAGGATCGACTGCCATAAGAACTCTCGACTGCATTTTCCAACCCAAAGAACTGGTGTCGCTTGAAGTGAAGGAAGGACCAATAACTACCCTCATGAAAGAACTGTTGGTTGTCGAAAATCTTCCATATGGCGTTTTGTTAGGATCCGACTGGAGAAGAACAGCGTCAATAGAATACCGAGTGCACAAGAGTGGAGACGTTACGATTTTCAAGGCGCCACCAGATGAAATACCACCTAGCACAAACGAGCGAACTAATGAAGTTCTTGTGGTTGCCTTTCGCAAGAAAATTTCCGAATCAGAACTGGACCACTTAGAAGGTAACAAGTTTATTGAGATTATGTCAACGAAACCACCCGAAAAAATTGACGAACAGTTAAATGCAGAATTTGAGAACAAGTAGAAAGATGTTGTTTATCAAAGGAACCATTAAAAAATCGTTTCATAAACATCTTGAAGTCGAATTTTCAGGCTTTTACCTATGGAGAGAATCAGTTAGGATGCTGTCCGAAGATGGAACACACAATACAGTTGACAGATAACATTCCTGTTAACAAGAGACCTTACAGATAACCTCTTCACATTCGAGAACTCATCCGAGCTCAAGTTGACGAGTGGATAAAAAAGGGGGTTGTTCAGAAGAGTGATAGTGAATACGGATCTCCTGTAGTCCACGTGAATCAACCCTTTCACCCTTCGACTCCCCATCGAATCGCCATCGATTATAGAGAACTAAATTCTAAAACGGTGAAGAAATCTTTGAGCCTAATGACTATAGAAGAAGTGATAGATACCATTACTGCCGACGCAGCAACAATCTTTTCCACAATGGTTATTAAAATTGCTTTCATGACTGTTCGAATACGAGAAAGTGATCAACATTTATCAGCATTTGTAACACAGGACGGAAAATATGAATTTAAACGAATGCCTTTTGGAATGTGCAACGCCCCGTACACGATGTGTTTGGTGATGAGTGAAACTTACGGCGGAATCCCGAACGTAGCCTTTTACGTTGACGACGTTGGAATAGGAAACAGCGATGAGGAGGAAGCATTGAACGCGCTCGACGACGTTCTGAAACGCACAATTTTAAATGGACTGAAGATGTCATTATCCAAATGCCAACTACTGCGAAAATCCGTTCTTTTCTTGGGATACATCGTAAGCAAAGAGGGGAGACGGTTAGATCCGAGGAGAACGTCAGCTGTGCAACGTTTCCATCCGGAAAAAAATGCCAAAGAACTATATTCATTTCTTCAATTTATGTCCTACTATCGAACATTCATATCCAATTTTGCTATCATTTCAAACCGTTGTATACATTACTAAAGGAATCCACCAAAAGTAATAATTACACATGGACTGAGGACTCACGAGAAATTGTCGAGAATTTGAAGAATAAGATCAGAAATCCGCCTTATCTCGCGAATTTCAGACAGAATGCTATTACGAAAGTTTATGTAGATGCTTGTCAACACGGCCTTGGAGCGGCTCTGGTCCAAGACCAAGAAGGCAAGGAAGTCGTCATTGCTTTTGCTAGCAGATCAATTAATCCATCCGATCAGAAGTTACACATGAATGTCCTCGAATGCATGGCAATACATTGGGCAATTATTGAGAAATTTCACATCTATGTATATGGACTAAAATAATTCACCATATTTACTGACAACGTTGGAGCCAGTCATTTGTTTCGACTGAGCGAAGTTAACAGAAGTTTTTCTAGATGGATCTTGGAATTACCATTCTACAATTATGTCATTCGACACAAGCCCGGACGCTGCAATCGTTTCGCCAATTCATTGTCCCGTCAAAATCCTGATGATCATGAAACTGAATGGACAAGGGAACAGCTTTGCATGACAATCGTCACGACAACTTTACCCATTTTAGCTGAGCTACAGAAGAACGACGAAAAATGTCGAGCAATAATTCAAAAAATCAAAGAGAACGACCAAATCTCATGGAATTCGTACGAACTAAAAGATGACATTTTGGTTTACAATGACTCTTTATCGACGTTGCACTGTAATCCCTGCTTCTATGAAACATATAGTACTGAAACTGTGCCACAATGACAGTGGACATCCTGATTTAATGAAGACTTTGAACAAAGTGAAAAGTCGTTATTACTGGAACGATATGAATGCAGACATCAAGACTTTTGTATCGGCTTGCGAATGTTGCCAAAGGGCCAACCGAAGGACGAAAAGGAACGAAGGCGAATTGAAACCGAGAACGGTACCCAATGGATCATTTTGGACCAATACCATCGAGACAAAGTCCAAAACATGTGTTACTTCTAGTAGATCATTTGACGAGATATATTGTTGCAGAAGTAGTTCCGTCTACCTCGACTAAGTACATTGTGAAATTCCTATCACAAATATGGATTCCCCGATTCTCTGTTCCGAGAGTGTTGATCAGCGATAACGGCAATGGATTTGTATCGAAAACCGCGTCGGAATTCTTTAAGAAAATGAGAATTGTCCATATAACTAGTCCACCTTATTGGCCTGAAGCCAATGGCTTGATAGAGAGAGTTGTTCAAACAATGAAACAAACCTTGAGAAAAACTGTAGAAGATCGCACGCACTGGACCAAGGAGGTACTCAACGCAACTTTTGCTATTAACACGAACAAACACTCTTCGACCAGATTTAGTCCTTTTGAACTAATGCACGGGTACGAGCCGAGACTTCCAGGCGAGTTAACGCTATATATACCGAGCGAGGATTTCGACGGTATAGAACAGTTGCATGCCCTATTCCTGAATCGTTTCCAAGCTAAATGTAATGTCGAATTAGAACAACAAAAGTCTAAGGACAAATATGATAAAAGGAAAACTCCGATCACTTTGCAGGAGGGCGATAACCTCTGAGATTAAAACCTCAGAGATTCCATCCTCAGAGATTAAAACCTCAGAGATTTAAAACCTCAGAGATTCCATCCCTTTGAAGATCTTTATGAAGGACCCTACACCATTTTTAAGAAAATTGATGTGAATACCTTCCAAATACGTGACCTCAGTGATAATCCTCGTTATCGTATAGTGAATGTGCAACAATTGTAGAAGAAACACCCTGAAGCAGATGAGTTGGACTAGAAAAACAAAAACAAGAGGCAGAAACAAACTGTGTGAACGTTAAAGGTTAACAACTGGTGAGTTATGGGACTGGTGATCCTTTCAAGATCACTTGCCGAGTGAAGTTAAGACAGGTTGTACTTAGTTTAAATTAAAATAAGTTTAATTTGGTTAATTTTGTATGAAAATTCATGAGAATGAGCGTGTAAGCATGAGGCGAAACTTTAATCTTAAAATCGAAACTTATCTTTGTACATTTCTATCAGACAAACCTAGTGTCGAAAATTGCTGTAAATAAAACATAGTTTTTCTCCAACAGCTGTGATGCAAAAATACAATTATTAATGTATCAAAGCAATTGAGCGTCGACAAAGCGATCGTCGCGTGCGCGTGCTTACGTCAACAATGCTTAAAAGATAAACAAAGTAACCGTTTATACATTCTTGACTAATCGATTGTTACATGGCCATTATCTTGGTATTCTTTACGGTTATTGTTTTACCACGGCCTTCTAGATACTACCAGGCCTGAACATGGAAAAGATAAAACATTATTACGTCAAACTGGTGGTGCTATTACAGAACTTAGTTCAACGTCACAATCTTAGTGCTTCAACAATACAGTATTGACGTCATGTTCAGGCCTGGTAGTTTCTAGGAGGCCGTGATTTTACCCAGTGTTGCCAATTTGGCATTTTTTTTAAAGTGCTTCTTAATGTTTTCATTGTTTTCTGCATTGTTTAATTTTTATTAATAATGTCCAACAAAGAACAAGCGCATGAAAAAAATGCCAAATTGGCAACGTTGGTTTTACCATGTGAATTCGACTTGAAGGGGTCCAGGAAAAAGCCTGAAAAGTTGATACAGCCGAGCTAAGACCTTTTCCTAATAAATAATAAATATTCGCACCCAACGTTGTCCTACTGTTTTGTTTATCTAAATTAATAATAGATGTTCCTACAGTGTAATCTAGATAATCCCTATTGGCAGAATTTCTCTACTGAAGCATGTTTTGCTGAATTCTGCGTCCCCATTAGTATCACTTCTAAAGTTGGTGACGTTTGGGAAGCTATCTCGAGTTACAGACGGCTCAAAATAGGAAAGCTATTGAAGTAGGGTTAAAGTTATAAATTGAAACGTTATTAGATCACATTAATTATCTCAAAAAAGTGTGTTCATCATTAAAACTATGTACATTAACTTTATTAAACCAAATATTATAATATTTAATAGGGCTTAACGTTACCGATTATAACAAATGCGGTAAAGTTTAAAATGTTTTCTATTTATCAACCTCCGTTTTTATCTAACAAAGTTAATTATCGATGAACGTAATTTAAAGCTGCACTTTATAAACAGATTAGGAAAGTTAATTTAAAGCCCTAAAAGCAAATGCTTTGCTTCTACTTAAAAAGAATTAGGACGAGAAAAAAAGAAAAAGAAGATTCACTAATACGATTTAAAATGAATGTTTTAATAATGCTTTCAGTTCTTACTATTTCTAATGGAAGCATCTAAAAATTCACATTTGATTTGACGACGGCGATTTCAAATAAATACTAAGTCAGTAATATTAAATGAGTTTATTAGTCATATTAATAATGAATGTAAAATGTTTATTTCCAAAAGTAATTATAAAGAATTCTCTTTGAAGTGGTTTTTTTTAAAATTCTATCTTAAAAGTTTCCACGAAATTTTAAATTTCAAACCTAACTACAAATTCCACAAATTTAAAAAGGATACCTACTCAGAAATTCTTATTTATTTATATATTTATTTTTTTATATATTTATTTATTTATTTATTTATTTATTTATTTATTTATTTATTAGTTAGGTATCGTAGCTCGTCTGAGAACAGCATTTATTTTCATTTATTTTTTTCAAGATTTATATATAATTTACAGTGTAATTTTTAATTATATAGAAAACACTTTAAAGCATTTGCCGACTTTATATAAATAGCTGAAATTATGTCGTTAAATAAGTGAAAGAAAACGGGCCAAAATGTAAATCTTAAAAGTGATATATACAATGAAACACTCCCTCATTACTCAGTAATTTTTCTCTCTGCGTGAGTTTGTTGTGCCTTAACTAAATGAGCTTTCATTAGTGCATATTCCTTACAGCATATTTTTAATGTTTCGTTATAAAATTGTTTGGGCTAATTAGAGCGAGGACAAAGGATATTACGATCAAAAGTTCCTTATTAGTGTGAATCACAAAGAGTGGCTATTATTCTACGTAGCCCGTAGTGAATCGAGGGATTGTGAAATGAGGCGACGGTTAATGTTGTGGATACTCGCTCCAGGGGCTCATTTGGATGGAACGGCTCTTAACACTCGATACCGGTTTTATCCTGGCATAATTCCTCCCGCACAGTTTCACTGAATACTGGATTGCCGTCATCATATTCGACAATTTTCTCATCGATCACTATAAATACACACGACTAAGTTTACTGCTCTTTATTCATAATGTTAAAGATGCGCGTCATTCGTAATGTTAGTGACAGATGAGCTTCCTTGATTAATAACCAGGAAGTGCTTTATAAATTGATAAAGCAATTACGATTGATCCCACTCATTCATACAGGAAAGGCTCGCCTGATCTAGAGGTAAAAATTTGCCTTAAATATCCAGCTATATTCATATAATCATATGAAAATAAAATACATTATAAATGCTGTTTAAGATTGTAAATGGTACTATCGTATTAAATGCCTAATAGAATACTGCTAACACAAATAAGTTGTATTGGTATTCGTATTTGTACAGCGGAAGCGGTTCAATTGCTGAAATGATCAGATGCAGTGGCTTAAAACTCTAATGTTCGAATTCAATACAAGATAGGCCAAGAACATCAAACTAGAAATTGATTAATGATCGGAAGACAGCCTTTTCTACTTTCTTCTAATGCTGTCTTAAAGCCATTAAAAAAAGCATTTACGTCTTATAAATTGTTCAATTTTGTGCTTTTCTAGTTTTCTTTGATGGATATTTCTTCAAAACATGCCGATAAATAATTATTATTGTCCATGTCAGCCGGAAGTTAAAGTGTTTCAATTTGTCACGGTGATTAACTTCCAGAAATAGATGAATGATGATCTCGACACAAAAAACTAATTGCTACAGATTGATTGAAACTTCATTAAGGTTCATGATCTCCATGTTATTTAGTACAGCCGAAAGTCTCAATTTATTATATATCCTCCAGAATATTCTCACACCGTTCATCTCAATTTCCTTTCAAGGAAAAATACTGTTATTACCATAACATAGCGGTACTTATTGCTAATGACCAAAAAGGCAATTATTCTGACAGCCCTCCAAATATATATATCGGGAACGAGGCGTTTCTAAAACGTCATTGATATAACCTAGTTCAGAAAATAGCTTATTAATTTGTAGTTTCTGCTGAGTACTCAAACAATTCATATTCTAAGAGAATTACAAATACGGATTGGTTTCAATAATTGATACCTTTTTATTTTCTAATATTTTCGTTTCAGGACTCGTAAAGGACACATGGATAATTTATCATGGGGAAATTCAGTACCGAATAGCGCACCAAAATTCTTGAGTTTTACTATGGAAGAATAACAAGGGAAGCGCCTCTTGCAAGAAATCGCGTCATACGAAATAGGACGAGATATCATGTTGGCCACCAGAGTGCCACGAAATCCCAATGTTTATTTTCATTGAGCGAGAATCTTGTTTGTATGATAATGCTGTAATAATATAATAAATACTAGCAGACCCGGCAATGCTTCGCTATTGTTATGTATGAGCGTCTTCTAAAAATCAACTGATGAAGCGCCATCTTTTGGCTCTTCTAAGGTGAGCATACTCCAAGACATTAAATTAAGATATTTTTTTCGTAAGCCTATATGTTGCCGCAAGCTAACTTCAACTTAACCTGTGAAACCCCTATGAAAATTCGTCAAGTAGTTTTGGATTTTAGCGTGTTCAAACAGACAGACAAAGTTTTTAAAAATGTTCTTATTGTATTCTGTTTCACTCCTCTATAATCACCGTCCCTTTAGCTGAGTGAATTTGACGCAGGGCCGGAGATGAAAGGTGAAGAATAATGTTCACTTTTTTGTATATTCATATTCAGAAATTGCAAAATTTCATCAACAAAGAGTCCGAGCAACGTCGAGTATATCAGCTACTTCATAATAAATCGAAAAATAGTCATGGATACTTTAAATAAATTTTAAATCAAATAACAAAATCGATATTTTATGACCAATGTACAAATTAAGCTTTTAACATGCCAGTTTGTATGTTAATTTATGAAAACCAAAAAATAATCCGGTAAAAATCTGGAAAACATAAAATACCGGAAAATTGGATCAAGACAATTAAGAAATGAACCAAACAGACATTTGATCTCGTCAATTGCCATCACCGTACCAAATATCATTATTCTAGACCTATTTTTACACGCGAAATACTGCATTAGAGTTAGACGGCAAAAATATAAAACTGGGGGCCAATCTTTGGACTCTCCTGGCGCCCCTCACAAAGCGGAAATATCCCCGAGAACCTTCCCTCCGAATTTCATTGCTTTATCTTTATTCCCCGCGAAATTGCATCAAAAAATCAGAAACTTTTGTGAAACACCCCCGAAAAATCGATTTTTATCAGTTTTCGCACCCTTAAAATTCGAATATCGAAAATCGGGGAAACTAATTTTTTTGGAACGGTAGTTAGAAAGCTTCCTGCAAAATTTCGAAGATCTGCGTTTATTGGGGGCGGAGCCAAGCGACCGAACGTGCAATTCCTTTCTGCTCCCCTGGGTGGGCAGGGGGTCCGAATTTCGAGAAACCCGGCCTTAGCACGCCTCTATGCTATCCGTCCTATTACCTCCCGGGTTTTCGAGTTGGTGGCTTCAGTAGATATGCTGTGCGTTGATGAGTCAGTCAACCAGCTTCTTTATATACTGTATTGGTCGCCACGAAAAGCCATTTTAGATAATTAGATACATTATATTTCCGCGCGAAAGACTTCCAGTTACTGTTGATGCTGTTGAACGGAATAATCGCAAAAGCAAACAACGACGTCACAATTTCTAACGCTATAAAAAATGCCATTCAGATAAAAACTAAAAGATACACTGCATTCCCGCGCGACAGACTTGCAGTCATTGTTGATGCTGCTTCACGGCACAATCGCAAAATTCTTCATTAAACAAAGCAAACGTCACAATTTTTTAAAGCTGACAAAAATCCCATTCAGCTCCAGGTAACAACAACTTATAAAAAAAAAAATTAATTAAAAAAACATTTTGTAGTGGACCGAATTGTGAATCTAAACCATTCTCGAATCCACTTGAACACACACACAAAATTTCATCAAAATCGGTCCAGCCGTTTACGAGGATTTCAGTCACATACACAGGCACAGAAGAATTATATAGGCTATATATAAAGATTTAATTTTGTGCGTTAAATAACTGAAACAATGATATTTGAAGACTTTTAGTTCATTATTGCTCTTTCCCTTAATCAACATGCCTATAACTTAACAGCTAACTTCACGGAAACCCCTGCACTATTTAAATCAATTTAAAAAATAACTCCAAAACATTTTTCTACCATTTAAAGAAAAGTGCTCCAAAACCGGGCCTATATTAAAATTGAAATGGGTCATTAAAATTAAAAGAGAAAATAAATATTGAATGAAAGAAAAACATTTATTTCCTAAACTTATTAGAGGATGAACTTATATTTAGATCCAGGCCTAGCTTGAAAATTGAATGTGCCGTTCGCCCGACCATTAAATGAAGTGCTGCAATTCCACTCCGTTAGCAGGGTAATCTCCTATAAAAACAATCATAAAATGCTAATTCAAAAATTTTTAATGAAATATCAAGTGTTCAACTACTTCTGTAATTCTATAATCATCTCAAAGATCATATGGTTTGTAAGCGCAATCATGTTGGCCACCAGGTGCGCTGCGATAGCAGCGAGTGACACATTTTAGCATTAAAAGTGCTACAAGAGGCGTTTCCATTTTTATTCTTTCATGGTTTTACTTTAAAATCATTGGCCAAACGCCTTGACTCATCGAGCCTACAGCCGACAGTTTAATGTTAGACAATCCCCTAGTCAGATCACGATTGATCGTCTTGAGGCGTATTCTGGAATGTTAGACAATTCATGTGTCCTTTACAAGTCCCTGAAAGAAAAAAACAAATATTCAAAAATCTAAAAAAAAAAAAAAGTTTTAATTATTCATCGTAATCTTACGACAAGACTATCTTGTGCCAAAAATAAAGAATGGTGCCAAAAGTAAAGAACGGTGGAGGCGCAATCATATATTGGTGGTCTGTAGGCCTCATCATTACCAAGTTACTGTGCAATCCATGATCTAGGCATCGTTTCCCAAAGATATTGCTATTTAACAAGACGCTGAATTTCTGATTCACGTAGTTGGTGTTGTCAAATCGTGGTTTGAAAAGCTCGCAGACAATGTGAATCTCTCCTGGGCGCTTCAGTCGACAGATCCTATATAAACACACTAAATCTGTAAGAGAACCACTTTGGTCAATTTTGGAGAACGGGGTTCGGACCAGTAGGGTCGGAATTCCTGTGGAAACTGGAGCAATTATTGCATGAAGAGTAGTATATTCCATTAGCCACCATCTAGAACTTTTCAATTTCCAAGAAACTTCAGACCATATGGATGCCAAAGGCGCTCTATTACAGTAAAACCTGTGTAAGTTGACCAGCATTGTTTCCATCAAAAACTGATCAACTTAAGCAGCTGGTCAACTTTTAGAAAAAGGAGTCAGAAGCATATATACATATACATGTAACTGTATTGTGAGACTTTAATGTTTTTTAACAATAATTACATGTAACTTATTTCAGCATTACGTTTTATGCATATAGTCTGTAATTGACATTTGTCTTTGATTATTTGCACGTGCCGAGGCCAAGGTTTTTACTATCTCTCTTTGCAACTCGAACACTTTTTCAAGAAGAACAGGTGATTGAGCTGCAGCATAACCAATAAGATCTTTCACATTTTCGAGAGCTCGTACAGCTTGTAAATAGAGTACAGTACATGCATGTGAAAATAAGACACTATTAAAATGCATGTAACAAAACATTGTGTTTTACCTGAGTTAATTTCTTTAATTACTCTAACTTTGTTTCCTAGAGTAAGTTCGATTAACTTCATATTTTACATGATTGTCAAATTTTTCTGAACTGTGTTAAATGATGTGCGTGAGAAATCAAGTTTTAAATGCTTGTTTATGCTCTTTTTTCAATTCCACGTGACATCCTGTATTGCAACATCAAGACGGTTCTGTTCCTTCTATTTTCTCAGGGGTTACCAGAAAGATCACGTGGCTTGGCTATGTTGTCTGGTCAACTTAGCCAGTGGAACTAAGCATTGTATCTTATAGTGAAGATGCAATGAGGATAGTCAAGATCCAAGATAGATGAGTGGTCAAGTTAAAGAGGGTCGCAGTAGGTTAATGCTATAGGTCATGTTCGGTGCCATACTTAAACGGTCAACTTAAGCGGTCAACTTAAACGGGTAGTCAACTTATGGAGGTGGTCAACTTTACAGGTTTTACTGTAATATATTTGAAAAATAAAGATTTCCTTTTCTAACTAGGTTCCATAGTATTGTAATGCCATAAATGAAAAATAGTCGAGTTTGCAGTTCCGATTTATGTGCGGGATTGAGGAGACCATTCCGCATACTGAAGAAAAATCCTCTAACAGATAAACACCAGAGTGCCAGGCTTGACTAGGCCCGAAGGTACATGAGCTGGCAAGATGAATGGATTCAGATGTTGTTAGTGACTGAACTTATTTTCAATTTCGACGGATCTGATGGATAGACTTATTGGCTTCTACGAATTTTCATTTGTAACTGGAGTCGACTTAGTAAGTACCGAAAGGTGCTTTATGCTATTACGTTGGAGAATGTGTCGGTCTGTCTATCTGTCTGTCGTCCGTCCGTCTTTAACTCGATATTCTCGAAAATTATGACAGATTCTCAAATTTTTTTTCGCCAATCAAAAAAAATGGTTCAGTGCATGAAGTATTTCGAAGATGATCAAAATCGATACAATAGGACATGATCTAATGGTACCACATTACTAAGATATAGAAGTAATACATCAAACAACTCTAACGTCGAGCTATGAGCGAATATAACGTTATTAAGTATGTTTTTGCCAATCGATAAATATGGTTCGAAGATTGTCGAAATCACTTCAATGCCACGTGTTCTAAGGTCACCGTTCTGATCCGCCTAAGAAATTTTCAAGGTTAAAATATGGCAGATAATATATCAAACAACTTGAAACGACCTGTCATGAATGAAGATAACGACCAATTAATGACTAAGAACATGGTCGAAATTGATTCAGTAGCATGTGTTCTAAAGACAAAATGATAGTACCATTGCTAAGACCACAAAATTTCTCTTTTATTTTCCAATTGTGATACTAATGCTGTTTTTGGATCTGAAAATCACTTTTACTTCTTTATTTTGGTATTTTTTTTAATTTTGTAGACCAAATATTTCTTTGAAATGTTAGACAGATTCTTTTCTTTTCTTTTGCACGTTTATTGCTTCTCTGTTGTTTTTCTCTAATTTCTGTTAATATTTTAAATATCATTTTATTCATTTGATGTTCTTTGTAGCCCTTTCCAATTCCGATTTCTTTTATTGTTTCTATTTATTTTTCTCTATTTTCTTCTTTCATCGGAAATTTTAGTGCGCTAATGATTAAGTTTCGGTATGATGAATATTTATAGCTTCATGGTTGGTTTGAATTTCTATGTATGATGTTTATAGTTGTTGTAGGTTTTCTATAAATGTAGTTGGTTGGCCATTTTAAACAAGCAACATCTCTCTATGTACTTTTAAAAAGGAACTGAAATCATCTTTATTAGCTGGCTCTCTGTTTATCAACGAAGCCCACTGATATTCTGCTCTCCGTCACTCCCCGTTGGTGCGCTTCTCGCTTTTCATTCTTTTTGTTCTCCTGTTGTGTTTTCTCTTTTCTCTCTCTTCTGTTATCTCCTTTTCTTTATTAGCTTCTTTTTCTTATACACAAATTTTATTATTTTTGTGTGTATTTGTTTTATTTTTTGCCACATTTTTAATTGTTCCATTGTAATTGTTTACATTTTTATTTTCGTATACCTATATCATGTCTCCACACGGGTCCTATGTGATCTTCAGAATACCCGGTATTCGATTTTATAAATAAATATATAAATAAATTACAAATTATGGTGTAAGACAGTGCCTAGTGAAATGGCTTCCAAAAGTATAGGAAGAAACGAACTTTATACGCCATCGTGGTACGACAAAGCGCTTATGATGGTTTTATTTGTTAATTAAACTGGAACCTGATTTATTGGACAATGAACTTAAAATTAAGCGCATGGTTTATGCATTTGAGTTTTTAATTACCTGTACCAATTACGATTTTATTTAATCATTTCCCCTTCCACATTCTCTGTCTATTCTTCCGCTGCCAATACTCCTTAAAATACGTGACACAAGCACTTAAAAAAACATATTTGTTAGTCCAGAAATTAGAAAAATTTTAAAGGATGACAAATTTGAAAACTGTTTATCTGAGCTTGAAAAGGCTGCATGGACATCTTTTAGAATGGTGGTAAAACAATTCTTGAGAAACAAAAAAAAAATTGAGAATATAGACAAATTATTTCCAAAGTTTTGGTTATTGTAAATATGTCTTTAAAAATCCATTTTCTGGATTCACATCTTGATTTTTTCCCTGAGAATCTAGGAAGCATGAGCGATGAACAAGATGAACGTTTTCATTAAGACTTAAAGCAGCTTGAGTAGCGATACCAAGAATTTTGGGATGACCATATGTTAGGGATCTGTTGATGACCATATCTTTTTTTTTATTTTTTTATATGAAAAATCTATTTATTTTTTTATAAAATGGGAATAGACACATATTTTGAAAATGTGACGTAATCGAACCCTTTTGACAATAAATTTGGAATTAGCGAGCCTAAAATATTCTTCCTAGGAATAATGTACATCCAATTTGTTACGATTCAATCCAGAGCTTCATGATGGAACTTTCCATGAACTTTCCAGAATTTTCCATGTCTAATTCTACAACGCATTTAGGAGGCTTTCAGCGCGCGTGTAATTCTCTTTAAGTTGATAAATAATCTTAATTTTGTTTTTGGCTAGGAAGCGCATATAAATATTAATGTATTTTCAGTTCGAGTTTCATAAAAGCCAGGGGGGTCACTTCATTTAATATAAATATTAAGAAAATACGTTCAGAAACTAGCCTCGATTCGGATGTTGAGGGAATAAGAATCGCCGTTCGGTCTCGTAGGAACATTCTAACTCGTAAATACGTCGTCTACATGGGGTTCTTTAAAGTTAGTTCGATCTCATTTCACTAGATTTCATCTAACTTGATCCAATTTATGTGTTCATTAATCCTTTCCGTCTTCATTAGAAAGATAGATCCAATTGAAAATTAAGGGGTTTCTTAAATAAATAAAACGTTAAGTTTCAATTTAAAGAGAAATTAATCTTGCTTTAGTTCTTAAAATTAAGACTTACTGAAGTTAAGCTTAAGTTAAAATTTCTTATGGGAAAGTAGTTTTGCTTTTTTCTTTTGACTCGAAAAAAAAAATCAAGAAAGAGAAAAACCTTAACATACCTCGAGGCGCGAACGAAAAGCGTCACTTCTTATTTTGCTTCAGTTTTAAATTGTTTCATCTAATTTTCAACAGTTTGTTTGCCTACGTCTTTCAATTCGCTATCGAAAATCTTATTTTCTTATGTTCGGAACGTTTCGCTTTTACTTCTTAACGAAATTAAGAGAGAGAGTGAAAGATAGAAAAGCTAGGCCACTTTTTTCCTCCTTCCTTCGCTCCTAATATAGATAGATATCAAGTCATAGAACACAAGTCTTGACGTAAAATACAATAAAAAAGCAGGTCTTAATTTCATAAAAATGTGTGTGTGTGTTGTGTTCGAATCTCCTAAGGGAGGTGAAAAGAAAAAGTTGCATAAAACTTTTTCTTCTGTGCATTCCGAAGGCGCGAAGGAAAAGAAAAGAGAAAAAATAAAACAATTTCACTTAATCATTCAAGAGGCTCCCTACGTATACATTTGTCCTTTTTTTTCAGAAACCGCAGTAAAAAAGTATAATAAAACTGGGTCAAATTTGATTTGTTTTCGCGTGAAATAAACACGGACTGGAAAAACAGAAGCTAATAAATTTGATAGCGGCTATAAAAAATAACCGATGCTGAAAATAATAAACAGGGAAATAAACGCAAGAAAATATCGATTGTACTAGTTTTGTAATTTAGTGAACTAGAAATGTGAGAAAAAAAGCGCATGTTGTAAGAAATAATATTAGGTTACTTATCTCTAGTAGCAATTCTAAATGTTAAACAAACACCAAATGAAACAGACTATATTTATGTCAGTATATGCACTTCTCGGCATATCTATATCAAGGGAAATGATTATGATAAAGAATCACGCAAACTAAGCATTTTTCCATAATATGAAAACATTCTTTTGAATATGGTGGATGTTTGCACGAATTTCAGATGCATACACGGCTAATATAAATTCATTCGATTTCAAAACACTGTATTTTCCAAAGTATTACATGTACGAATAAGGGGCGATTCAAATAATACTAACACATGTCTTTCTTTATTAATTTGTATGAAATTGATGTTGCACCGCAAAAATAGACGTACAATGCGCATATTCCAACACACAAAGCAGGAAAAGAGTGTGTCGCCATTTTGCAAAGGCATTGAATTCGTGCTGCCAACCGGTATATCACGAGGTAAATTTGGAGAGTGGGCAAAGAAAATTGTTGAAAGAGACGAGTCATCTTTGCATTGGGGAAAACCCTGTGCTGTGCACTTTGTTTCGACACTGCGCAAGCTCCTTTTATTCGCCATGGCGGTAAAATCATTCTTGTTTCAAATAAACTTAAGATATTGTAACGTGGAAGCTTGATAGGCAAGTTAATAATACAGAGCTGGTGTGATAAATAAATTGAACAATTCATTAAATAAGATAATCTTTATGAAAAATCACAAATAAATTAGTTTCTCCTTTTTACAGTTACTTTCTGCAAATCTATAATAAAATAGTAGCGAGGCGAAA